>QNGE01002927.1:81313-98995 GCA_008508345.1 Paragonimus westermani
AAACTGAACAGCTCCTTCGGAGCGTGCCTGTTCACAGCACGCTTTCATAGCTCCGGCGATTTGTTCCCAGTGTTCGTTAGGATCGTTCGTCTGACTCGAACTGGGCAACTTCTTTGCCAACGCTTTTTGGTAAGCGTTCTTTACATCCTCATCGCTCGAATGCCAGTTAAACATCTTGCATTTAGGAGCGTAAGTCCTCTGGGCAATGTCACCACTAATCGCCCTTTGATACCTGCTCGATGCACTTTCAGAAGAGCCAACTGTCGAAAGATGTGGAAACATCTATCTCAATCCAACTGTTTACCACCGGGTGAATGTGGCGTAGTAGATGAACATCAAGAGCATAATGTTACGCCTGAGCACTGCGACAGTTAGTTCAGTTTCATCTAACGCTTCCCGTCCCGCCTGTAAGTTGTCTTGGCTCAAACCCTCAACCAAGCGTTTAATGAAAGAGGTGCGGAACTTGTGGGATGTGTTTCTTCCTAAAGGACATGGTGCTCCATACCTGGCATACAAATGCCGTAATCAACGTACAGCAGCCGTACGACCACAGGGTGCATTAAGTATCACTGGCAAGATCCACTGCTGATTACCCTAAAAGACCCCTCGGATACGTGGATTCTCCGAGCAGGTCGGAAGCTAACATATCGTCCCTCAATGGGTGTTCAGAATTCTCCGCTTCTTATACCGGGGCGGCAGAGATTAAGTGCTCAGTATGCACCTGTCCTCAAGAGCTCAGCTAAGATGGAACCACTCACCAGTATCCAATTCCAATCGTCCTTCCGACCCATCTCCCAACTTCAACCCTGCTAACGCACAAGCGCGGTGATAAGTTGCCGGGACTTGATGAGATACCCTTACTCATGCCTGAAGGAATTCGCAGATGAGCTGGCGGAACCGCTTACACATTCGTCCTAACACACACCTAACTGGAATTCCAGCCGGTTGGAAGCACGGTGTCCTCTCCCTCATCTACAAGGGAGAGGATGGAACAAACCCCAGTAACCTTAAACCAATTGCTTTACTATCAAACAAAGTAAGAGAGTACAGCGGACGATTTTGTAGGGGGCCAATTAAATACTTACTGTTGACACCGGAGCAGCACCGCTTCAGAAATAGTCAATCATGCACGCCCAACCTACTGGTTGCTGCTCATTCGTGGAAAGAAGCTGCAGAAGAACGCCTCCCAGCTTATGCTGTGCTCTAAGATTTCATGGAGGCGTTCGACGACGTCGATCACAACATATTGCTGGACGGACTAAATGATCTGCGCTAATGCAGCGGAGTTTTTTTTGGCTCAAACAAAACCTATACTTTCACATACACAGGCCTGCCACAAGGTTCTATACCGAGCCCTTCATCATTCCTAGCCCACGTTAACAAACTCCCAAGTGTAATTCACTTGTTGTGATGTGTGCTAGTGATATGAAGCTTCTGTGCGTTTTACGCAGCGTCGAAGATGCGGAACACTTCTACAGTTCTGGATGCCTTGCATTTATGGTCCGTGGAAAATCGACTGTTCTCCAACAAGTCCATGTCCAAGACTACGCACGTTCGTCATCACAGTATTGGGACACCGAATTGGTGGTCACGTCCCAGCCACAGTCTACCAGGAGCGCGACCTAGGTACCCTTGTTATCAGGCCCCTCCCCTAGTACTAAAGTTATGCTGATGGTGATGAAAGCCAGCAGCAGGGTACTAATACTCAGTAGAGTTTCTCAATCGACACCTTCCCAAGCATCTATAGCACACCGGGGAAGCCACTGCTGGAAATCAACATTCAGCCATGTTTGCCGTACTGGAAGACGTAGCTGTTCTAGAGGCTATCCAGAAGACGGTCGGCAGGAAAAACTATTTTCCTTGTCGTATGAAAACCACCTGCCAAAAGTGGAACTGTTCCCCTTGGCCCTCAGACGTCCGACCTTATCCTAGCATACGCTCCCCGAGTCACTCCAACAAAAACCTCTTCACAGTCGCCGATACAGTAGATCACTGAGGTCATAAGCACAAGGTTTCTATACCACGTAGCAGCCTCTTGTGTAGACAATAGTTGAGCCGTCCGAGTCTTCCATAAGGAATGCGCTACCGACAATGATTGTCCTGGCAACACCAGTCGCAGCATTCAAGAAACAGCTAGGCGACTGGGTTTTTCCAAGTCGGTCACTGGTAGCCGGGCACACGCAACCTCGCTTTTCCTTCCCCTTTCTCTTTTCCACTATTTCTCCCCTACATCGTATAACCTTCTCTTCTATCATTCGACTGTTGTAAAACAAAACGGTGTAATCTCCACAGGCGCCCGATTGCTGCTAACTGTCTTGAAATTCAACGCATCCCTTATACTCCTACAAATTCCGCAATTCACGTGATCGGAGCGAACGGACAAAGATAACTGTTAAACTGAGATCGCGTCTGTTGTGAAGCCACACGTCTCGTGCCTCTGATTTACACCGGAATATCTTGAGACGGGAATATTACATAGATAATAAACCTCAGCTCCACAAAGAAATTATATCGAAACCAATAATCGGAGCATCCAAGATACGGCTGGATCAGTGGTCTTCCAACTGCTGGCTGTGGATGGCATGGTGCATCGTTCAAATTTTAGCGGGTCTTCCCTTTCTCACCATCACCACGATTACAATTTAATTCGCCGTGAAACCAGTATGCAAGTAACCGAACATCAAAATTTCACTTTGTACAATTGGTTCGACAAATGGTTTACGCGTGCAGCCAAATCGTGCTGAGAATTATAGGTCAAGAACGCAGAACTCAATGGAGATATTTCGACGGGGTAACCCTCGTGAGTGGTACACAGTGTTCAGCAAGTGTCTCCGAAGAATACCCGTAAGCTCATCGTTGGTATGTATTGGTAAGGTACACCGAAACTTTATTAGGATACTGAATCAAATGCTATACAACTGGCTAGCCGCCGATGCAAGGACACCACAATCAAAAACCAACCTGCCAGTCCTGATAGTTCTTCCCTTCTTCAAAATGCAGCAATAACGAGACCGAACACGTCAGATGAGGAAACTCCTCCTCCGTAATGGGCGCAAACCGACTGTCACGTACGGCACTTAGGAAAGTACAGCAATGGAAAAATGCTGACATCTCACCTCGTTATGGCATATTCACGTAGACCGTGGTGGATGTTCAGCGCATTAAATGTTCCGATGCATCCACGCAAACTTTCATCTTTACCATGAGTCCAAGTGACAAACAGAGGACTTTCATTACAAACATTAGCACAAAACTCACTAGGAGTTGTTCGGGAACGCTGTGGGCGTTTTGGGAGGTCCAGTTTTGTGCAGATGACTGTGTAGGACATCCAAACAATATAAACACATTTCTCGACGAACGACTCCTAGAGCACTTATTCCGTTTCTAGGAACAATAATCTTATGATTGGATGCCTCATCGTCTAGCTTCTGCTTTTTCGCCCCAAAGCAGGAAGACGACGACCTTGAGCGAGACATCGCCGCGAGAACAAAGGTCAACTGCCGACGAAAGGGTTAAAACAAAGAAAACAAATTCTCTCATTCGTTTAAACAAACTTCTCTAGTGTCTTAGTTGTTCAATATTGTGTCGATATCGATGTGCAATCAAAAATACACTATTCTAATCCACTTAAACCTGTCACCAATGAACACAACGTCAACAGCGATTTCATTTATTCGTACACGAGTTAAAGGCTGGAGGCCCGAATTATCCGAATACAATCAGTTTATCGATTTCCATCTCCAATCCTATTATGTTGGCCTGTAAAGCGGCCACGCAAAACAGGTACAGCATCACACCTGGGGATTACCAAAGGCAGCTGGAACGGGGTAATTTACTGATCGAGCAGTGTCACGAGTGAATGGTAATCTAATGAATTCAGCGATTCCTACTATGGTTCGAGGCTGAGAGCCCAATCTACCCGGATCCAGTCAGTTTGTTCGTTTCCATGTCCCGCGGTTTTCTGTGGACCTGAAAGGCAGTCATTGAAAATGGGGGTGTAGCACCGCTCTTGGTAGTTACAGAAAGTACCAAGAAAAGAGTGAAATAATAATCTAGCAGAACAGGATAAATTACTAATCTAACGGTTTATTAAGTAGATGAAAATCCAATAACACTTTGAGACTGTCCTAAGAAGAACAGCTAAAAACCTTTGGTGGAAGGTCGTTCCAGTAGTTGATAACTCTATAAGAGAACTGTTGTCTTAGGAAGGTCCGAGGTAGAAGCTTATAAAGCTTCTTGTTGTGACCTCTTCGACTTACTAGGGTTAAGACTTGTTGCACGAGTCCTGTGCTAGATAGAAAGTGTGTAAGAATTGAGTCGCCGCGAAGTCTACGAAGCTCAAGATCGAGAATTTCGAGGCGAGACTCGTAGGAGAGATGCTGTAAGCCAGTGATCATTTTGGTGGCTACTCGCTGGACACATTCAATGGCGAGTATGTCCCTCTTCAAACCGGTGTAGACGACTTGATTGGCATACTCGAGCAGTGGTCTTATGTAGACTCCGTGAAGCGTGTGGAAGGCGTGCTTGTCTATCCGGGGGAAGGTTCGTTTGATCATCCTGAGAGTCATAAAACCCCTTCTTGACAAACACAAAAGATAGGTCACTTCGGTGCTTAACAACGCTATAATAAATGAACCTAATCCTTAACGAATTCTGAGATCGAATCTCGGTGAACTTCTTTTGAGCTCATGGCGAATTCAGTATCCTTTACGTGAGTTCACACGACCGTATTGTTAACACGAATCAGAAGACGCAGCGAGAAGTCCTTTAGCCTGAAAACAACACTTAACTTGTCAATTTTCTCACTGTTCACAAGCAGGTATCAATACACCAATTGAAGGCACTATGGGGTTAGCACAACTGCACAAGTGTCCCCGTTCGGCTGCCGCAAGTGCCTTCTTTATGGTAGCGTAGGCCACAGTGAATTCGAGGGTCGCGCGCAAAGCACATTTTTGTCATAAAATAGCTCGGTCGCGGACTTCATAAGGTTCCTGCAGATGGGGATTGATCAACGGTAGCAATCCACAAATCCAATGACGCGGTGGAGCTTGAGAGTCGTGTTTGAGAGAGAACATGACCAAACAACCTCTACCTCTTAGTCAAGCGGTTCAAACCATTTTGTTGAGGTGCTGTGACTAAAACTTTTAACGTCGCTTGACTGAGTCCGGAATTATCTCCGTTGAAAGTGAAGCCACGGGATGCTGAATGTTGAAACGACGTCCGCAGGTGAATATGCCCACCCAGAGAAGAACCGGTTATGGCGATGTCATCTATGTGTGCATAAACGAAGTGTAATCCACGGCTGACCTCATTAGTCAGACGCTGAAACTTCAGTGCAGCGTTACAAGTACTGAAAGGCTTTAGGGAGAACTCGAACAGCTCTAATGGAATGGTGATAGCTGTTTTGGGATATCCTACTCTATTAAATGACAAATGGCATGTCCACTATAATGAGGGCCCAATGAGAAGCACGCCACAGGCCCACATCCAGCGTAGTGGGGCGTGTTCCCAAAGTGGATATTGGGGTTCCACTAGCTGCCTGGAGCTTGAAGAGTGTTGGACGAGGCGCATCCTCCCTCCTTGGCAGTACAACACTGACGTGAGCGCCGGTGTTAATCGAAAAACTCACCCTATACTTCCTATCAGGTAGGGCCACTAGAAAAACCGGTTGACATCATATGCCGGCAGTCACGCTTCCCAGGGAAGTTGAGAAGGTGCATGGCTTAGTGCATTTCCTTGCCTTGGTTCCGAATCTATTGTGATACCAGCGGTGTTTAGTTCTTGAACGCGACCTAGAACGGCTTAGTCCTCTGGAAGTGCGACGAGAAGGAAAATCTATAAGGGTCTGGGTTTTTGGACAAAGTGTTCCTACTTGTGCTGCCGAAACGATGGTAATGCTCCCCGCATTCACCTCCACCCAGCGTAATTCGCCATGAAGGTACTGGATGACTGAATCGGTTGATCTTTCCAACTCATTCAAGGAAATCGTTGAGGTTAGTGCGGAAATAATTTTCTGCAGGAGTATAGTAATGATTCCGTATATTTCTCAACGCATATGTGAGAAGCATGCTGAGTTATGTGCGTTCATTGCGAAAAGTCATAGTGTGGTGGATTCTCAGGCCGGAGGTGCGAGCTTTCGAACGCTCGGCCGAATACCTCAACGTGGGGAGGTACGTTCGAAAACCTGCCGCGATCGGTTCAAGGACAACGTGCGCGACCGGATGAATCATCGCTCGCCTGGATCGGACCAACAAGCGAGGCAGGGCAGGCGAAATACGACAGACGGCCAGATCGGAGGCGTGGTTTTTGCAACATTTAGAGGAACATCTCGGCACGATGTTGGAATACGGTCAAGGCCAACATTGGGTGGATGGCGGACAGCACGAGCAGCCGGACGAGCCATCGCGCAGCAAAATCGGACAAACAGACGAGGAATGGCAAGCGGAATCCCCCCGATAGAAGGCGCCGATCACACACGTAAACCGGTCAGAAGTGCACACGACCTGTGAACGGAGACCGGGTGGTGTTGCGGGTTGGAATTATGACTCATAAACGAGAGAGCGCGCGTTGCATGTGACTAGCGATTTGGACAACAAAGATTGTGCTTTGTTGGACGCCTTCGCGCTACAATAGGCCACGCAAAACGACGAATAACTGAACGGTACTATAAAAGTGAAATCTGTTACCCAAAAGAGCCTGATCATAAAAAAAATGTTTATGGTTTAGGGAACTTCGATGCACGCATTATGAAAATAGGTGGTCCGCGTTCTTCGCAGACTCAGTCCAAAAAATGCGATGTTACATCACTTCACCTTTTGCAGGGTTGTGTGTGGGTCGATGTTCGAAACAGTTGAAGATCACTGGGGGGAAACGTGGGTGGGTGGTCACCGGCTGTAAAAATGAACGTGATTGGTCGTAAATTTTGTTGGCGCTCATTTGAAATGTGGTTGTAGATTGCTATGTATGAGTGATGGTTTTCCTTGAAGTTAGCATGTGTTTTGTGTAAACGCTGAGCATGGCAGAATGGGAAATGTGAGATGTGTTGTGGCTGTATAAGTGTAGAGCGGATGCAAGCTGGATGATGTATGCAATGTGTGATCTGCCGATAGTACATGTGGTTGGGTTGGATTCATGAGGTGATTTGTTTGCCTTTGTGTGGCTTCAACATGCGGTTGATTTGGGAGTCAGCTGGTTTGCAGGATGGACGTTGGTTTCCATCGTCAATGAAGGTGGGGTGTTTAAATTTTGGACTTGGAGGTTCTGTTTGATTTGTCCGGGTGTGCGTTATTTTACTTTGCGAAACTGTTTGCGAATGCACATGGTCACAGTATAAATGGATGTTTTGAGTGAATGTTTCTTGTACAATTCATGCTCTGAAGGTAAGCCACGAGGAAGGTAATTCTGGCTTGGAGACCACTGACAAGAACAATGGAGCATTACTGGTAAGCGCGGTGATGCTCCCTGTACTGTTTCTTCTTCGAATGGCACTGGTCTTGCCGTCGTGACTATGGTTACGTTTCAACGTATGGGTAGCTTGGAATTTGAACGAAATGTTATCACCGTCGACATCAAGGCGATGATTACTGTGTTCATATTTCCGCCCTGTGTATGCATACGATTACTGTTAACCACTATCGAGAGCCCTCCGAAACCGCTACGTATTGAATAAATGTTTTTACATAGTATCTCGTTTTTCCGTTTCGAACGTGTTCGTCTTTTTCTGACTTACTGCCAACTAACCGTTCCACGTATATCAGTTGTCCTCAACGACAATGACCCGTGTCGGATCTGGCAGCACTGGGACTCAGTGGACACTATGTGAATCGCTGAGCTTTTTTGGCTGGCCTGTGTGCGAAATGTCCTCACGGAACAAAGTGTAGCGCTGCGAGTGTCGGAAGTGGTGTCAGTTCGAGTCCATCAGCTTCAACGAACACCAGTACAAGCAGCTAGCCTCTTCATCTTTCAGTGTTATCTGCAAGAGCTTATGCCAAGGAACCGCTCCGCCGCTGACTGGTCACGTACGCCCAACAACAAGTAGTGATATTGTACCCGTAACCTGAAAGGGCGGTTGTCGGAACAGCTTGAAAGAATGGAGGGAGTCTAACTCCGCCACCGCCTTCAGTTGTAGACGTTGTTTCCCAACCTCTTCCTCGCACTCTGCTTTCCCCTATGTTGCGAAATCCAAAGTGGAAGTATGTGTTAAATGCGTGTATTTGAACTTTCTGAACGTTCTCACTCAAAATTAATCAGCTTCGTCATGAAATTCAACCCCACCTGGTCACATTCACGTAGACCTGGCTACTCTGTTAGAGTGAGCCTCGTGGCGCAGGTATTGGCAGCAGCGAATAACCACGACTTTAGAGAACATAACAGGAAGGATTTCGAGGTTCTTGTATTGCTTGGATGTGGTTTGTGTAGGAAGTTCACCACGTGAGTGATCTCACTCTGTTTTGGGTATCGGAGAGGTGGTGAGTTTCTATTGGACATGCTGCAGCAGGCACACAAGTTTTGCGTGGAGAGCAAACAAACGGGACAACACGTGTGTAGGATGCTGGCTACGGTTACAGGGTTAGGGCATGTGGACTTAGTAAAACACGCAAGGCATACGAAGTCAGACACATTGTACGGGATACTAATTGGACATGTACAACCTACACTAACCTGGCGATTTCTTTATACTACCCAAACTACACTCGTTTCCTGGGTAGATGCACTGAACGCTAAAACGAACTGTTGTAGACCTCGAGGTGTAGGTGCACGCTCTAGGGACCACACGAAACTATGTACAATAATACTGTGCCCGCGTGTAGCTGGAATCCTTAGGTAAGCCGTGTGAACGGATTTCCCTATAGGGTTCTCCTGATTTCCTTAAATGAAGTGACCATAACTGGTTATGTTGAACTCAAGGTGGTACAACGATAACGAGTGATACATGGGTTCACTGCAGTACACCTGCTTATAAATTATCGACGAGAACTGTACGCTCACTGTGAATTGCACCCGTACGGATTAGACTATATCGGACATCAACGGTACTTCATCCACCGAAGTATCATCGCATGGTTGTCGTTCTTCTTGAATTACGGCTATCGGTTCTATTTCACCAAGTGCACCCACACATATTTCATTGCAGGGGGCGAAGATTCGTAGTTATGATGGAAATATATTGTGCAACTTTTCACTATAAAAAGGTCATTCAGTTGCGCACCAGAGCCCCGTTAGTCCATCCCGGAGATGGTTGCTACTGTTGCACCACTTTTGAGAACTGGATGTGGATGGCTGGCACAGTTCCGGTTGGGAGGATCTTCGCCTTCAAGCCTCTGGGTCAAAGCCTGCACACGACCCTACGAACACATTTTTGCCCGACGTAGCTATATACAAAAACCGTTTCAACGCTCTCACAGCCCACTCATAACTCTCACTTGACATGCTGCTGACTACTTCACAAATGTTCGAGGTATGGTTTCTAGTCTCTATCAGTTTTCTTACCTTACTTTCCCCTTCCCCTAATAAAACACACCGATCGTGTACCGTCAAATAAGCGGCTTTGTAAATAGTACGGCAGTAACCACCTACTGTGTCGTAACGTATTTTTTGCATCGACTAGGTAATTACTGCAACGCCAAACAAGGTGTTTGCATGGCATCCCCCAATTACCATGCTCAGCGCATACGGAGTAAGCTGTTTCAAGGTACTCACGCCGGTCATTTCGCATACAGAACGTCTACCATTCACTAACGGCATTGTAACATTCCATCAGAACTTCTGTTCGAAGTATTCGTTCCGATTTATTATCCCACTCACGCAGACGTATAACGTGGACCGAGGTGACAGATTACCCTTGATATATCTAGCAGCAACCTCCACCGTATTATTAGCCCCATTCCTTTAGTGCATAGTGCGACGTCCTGCGTACGCAGCCCAGTGCTCTTTCGCAGGCAGCAGGCGATTGTGCAAATACTCACTAAACTCCCTGTTGCGATTGCAGATGTTGCTAATTATCACACTGAACTCTTACTCGGATTTACAATACACAAGATCACCCATTTCTTCGGTGATAAAGATATCCCCTTCAGTTGTCTACATCTGTCAAGCATATTCTGTTTCGTATGAAATGAACACAACAGAATCGTAACATCAGAAAAATATTCCTCCAAGCATTCAAGATGTGCCAGGTGCCTATTTCCCACGATCGTCTTTACATCCCTTGTTGGCATCAGCTGTTTAAAGCTGTCCAACATGACACTGTAACATAGCAAACTCTCATTGGTGAAAAACTATGGAAAAACTCTTTTACCGTTACCGGTACAATCCGTAACAACATGTCGTGAATAGTAAGCTCCGTTGTTGCACTCAGCCGTGGAATCCACCATGATAAAACTCCCATATTTTACGTACAGTTCTTGAAGCTTTTCAGTCGTTGACGACAAAACCAACAGGCTACTCTAATCGTCCTTTCTCAAATACGTATGTCCTACGTGTTCAAGCATCTTCCGTATGCTCTCCAGATCACAATCCGGATGCTCCCGCAATCGCTTTCTCCGTCTTAACGACCCTACGATTTTATCACTATATCATACTCACGCCTAAAGTAATCCATGGCGTCCTTGGTCATATGGACGCTATCCAACAACCCACATACAGCTAACTCCTCCGTAATTTCTGGGCTATGGTTGGCCGGATATACTCCCTGGTTGACCGACATTTTCCGGTGATCGTGAACCAAGCAGCTGTTCGTTATGTGCAGGCATCCCTCCTTGTACGAGACATGAATAGCCGATGGATATTGGAAATCCTGAAACCTGTAACAACATATCACCATGCAGAAAACAAAAAACTCACCTGTGATTCACGCTTCCCGTTCGCCTGCTCTTCCTAGAACAGTGCAAACAAAAAGGTAGCACTGTTTGTTCACTGCACATTCCGGAATAATATTCCAGGAATTCCGGCATTAATGTGCACGTGTTACACAATTCCCCAGAAAGTAACTCGTTCCTGTCTCTAACCGAGACATTCGTGGCTTCCTACGAAATTCCACGAACAAAAACCATCCGGCATGTACGCTCGAAACACTTCAATGAGGTCGACCAGTTCCGACATCTTGCGCGAAAACCGGTTATCTGACGACCTACGCACCAAAGCTCGAATTTATACCGCGAACCAACCAATTAACAATCATCGCATCAAAATCTGCCTATAAACACTCTACAGCCACCAACGCAGTTTCGGGGAACGTGGAACCCGTTCCCTTTAATACCGGGAAAAAATCTATTTGAAGGGCCCAACAATACGCTGAATGATACTAAGGCCGAATTTTCTCGTTGGTCGCTGGGGCGGTACGTCAGTGACAGGTGTATGTGCGATATATATGATATTTGTATAACATAAACACCATATATATGTGCATAGATTTTATGGGAAAACGGCTGCACGAATATGCGGACATGTACTCACATATATATGTATTTTATGAAATAAAAACGTATACAAATGTACACGCATATAGATAAGCGCGTATGAACGAATACATAAGTACATACATACATGGTTGGCGGCATCCGATTCGGATTAGCCTGTCACAGTGACCGAAGCCAAAGGACGCCTGCGCTTATCCATCACTGCAATTGGCTTGCGCTGCACCAATTGCAGTTCCACCAACACACCACATATCCAGTGTAAACCCGAAGGAATAAGACTGGGAGGTGTGCCAGTGGGGCCTTTCTGTCCAGCCGGCCAATGCTGGTTAGCCACTTGATTGGCTAATAAGGAAAGGAAACTCTTATCTCTCGGAAACTAAACAGAGAGGCTGCAATGACGAGATCTACACTGAGAAGAAAGATTTTTGAAGTGTAATACAAGAAGCGTTGCAGTATAGGGGTGCAGGTTAGTGCATCCCAGAGAAGATAAGGATGAAAAGCAAAGTTCTCATTGGACTATGAAAAGCCAGGCAGACCATTCATCATACAATGCACCAACAAAGCTGGAGAAACGAATGGGTAGAAGACCACAGACACTCAGGTTTCTGAAAAGAAGAGCGGATTAATTGTCAATGACCACGATGTTGGCCGATGCAGTCATCAACAGTAGAATAAATGTACTGATATGACCTACCTGAGCTTAGAGTACTCGCCGCCTCTCCACCGACGGGGTACTCTGAGTACGTTGGTGACCTACTAGCCCCAAACGGACAGCGCATTCGCGGTCGCACACCTCGTAACGCCATATAGTCACGTCACCGCGACATATGGCACCGATGGTTCCTTTGCGTACTGCACGCTTACATGCATACATACATACATACATACATACACACACTCATACATATACATGCATATAGATATGCTGGAATATATGATATTCATGTATACGTTCATAAGCGTTTGTGCTGTGAATTATCCGTAGGAAGTGGAATCTGCCGCTTGACGGCAATAAAATGAGAAATCATTGAATGCCGGGTGATATTTATGTGATATCGCCCAGGACCTCGAAACTCATGGATTTTCATGAGAGAAGTCATCATGAGGGTTGAAATGTTTTGTTTTATTCGACCGTAAATCGGTTTGTCCTTCATTCGGCGCTGAGATCGAAGTTAGCAATGATGGGCGTTGTGACGGCATAAATGTGCTAGCCTGTGATATTTTTCACTGTGAATAATATTTGATCGTCGCTTGTTTATGAACGATGTATGTTGTGTACGTCTGATTGGACAGGCCTTGATACATATCCTGTCGGCTTAATGCAGAGGGTTGGATTTCATCGCGCAATCTGTTTTAGGTTGTGGATTATTTACAGGGCTTCGAAGATGTCTTTGAGGGTCGGGAATTTGTTAGCTTCAGTGATTTCAGAGGTTGCTTAAATAAATACATGAACGAGTGGCTAATGCAAGAGTTTGAGATATAATGCACTTACGGTTGCGACTGCTGGGAGTAGGTCAGCGTAGACGTGAGACGTTGAGAATATACGCACTCGGCTGACGACGTTTGTCAGTCAGTTGCTGTTGAAGCACCTCAATGGGCGTGCTCCCCTGCTGCACTTCAAACAGCTGCACGAGTTCAAAGCAATCGTACTTTATGTAATATTGATTAGTAGGCTCGAGTGAGACACGAAGGTACACAGTATACAGTGAGCATCAGTGACGGCACGTGCGAGTGCAATTTCCATAAGTCACTGTGGTTACCATGTATTCACATGCTGTCCGTATTCAAAAAGCACTTCTATCCATACAGTGTGTTGTTGTTAAATATGACCGAATTTGCCGTAGACCGCTTCCCTGTGGACATTGTGGTAACCCCGTTAATACAAATGGATATCAATTCGATAAAGACTAGCTATTTTTCCACGTGGAGTGCATGATCGTGTGCCCCATAAGCACCTTCTGATGAAAATGACATCTTCCGGTACACGTGACCCATTACTCAGCTGGTTTGCTTCACACCTTGTGGACTGCACACAAATAGTGAAAATAGGAGATAACGGCTCAACGCCCAGACCAGTCACCAGCGGAGTGGTTCAAGGAAGCGTCCTGGGATCAATAATCTTCACTATGTATATAGATGATATATGTAAAGCTATCAAACATGGCAAACTAGTCCTATTCGCTGATGATATCAAACTTGCCTATACTTTTCCTACTGACGATCTCAATTCTTCTTTAGGAAATATACAGGAGGACATCATGCCATTAGAGTCTTGGTGTCAAATCTGGCTGGTGAAATTCTCAGCCAATAAATCCACCATTGTCGCACACGGTTGTCATATACCAGAGGACTTTATGAAGCTGGACGGTCATGCTATTCCAACTGCCAATTCAGTCCACGATCTAGGTATACGGTACTCAAACTCATTCAATTTTGCCGAACATATATCTTTCCTAGTAGCTAAAACTAGACGAACGATTGGATACATCGGGCACTCATTCTTCCTTCATGCAGCTTGACCGCACCTTTATAAGCTGTGCGTACGACCCCAACTTGAGTACTGCACGTTCATATATAGTCATTTGCGCAAGTCTGATAGGCTAGCTCTGGAAAGTCCCCAACGTGTATTTACGAAAGGTTTTGTGGGCCACCCGTCTTCTTTGAACTACAGAGAACGCTACCAGACGCCTGAACTGGATCCTCTTTGGCTACGGCGTCTCAAGCTGAAACTTGCGCTCACGTATAATCTAGTTTATAGCAATAAATTTACTGTCAAACTCGCGATTAGCCTTCAGCATATCTCAAAATACAACATCAGGAGCAAAGAGTTCACTTTGACAAGTCTTAAATCCCGTAGAAAACTCCGTTCAAATTTTTCCTAGTGAAATATATCTACATTTAGTACAACCGCCCACATGCAATTAGAGACAGTGAGAATATGCATCAATTCAAACGAAGCTTAGCGACTTTCCTGACATTAAAGAACGTCAGGTTGATCTTCAAACTCTGTCTGCCTGAAGACGATATCTTTCAAAACGGACCTATTAACATTCAAGCATCAAATCCGATTTAATGACAACCAAGAATGAACCTATACCCCATGATGTAACGCGACACACACTTAATAATAATAATGGTATATTTCTCAACGCATTTGTGAGGAACACACTCAGGAGAGCGTGATCAACGCAGTGATTTTAGCATATACATAATTGAACACCAAATTTGCTAATTGTACAACGAGTCAGCTAAGTGAGTAGAGCGACAAAACAGACAAAAACAGACATTATATGGAGTGAAAATTCAAGTCTAGCCAGGAAACTTCGAGCTTCATGATTCTGAGAAGACAGTGCTTGGGGTCTGCACGATTCAATAAAATAACTGATTTGTTACATCAACTGGAAATTCACAATGTGATCGCCGACATGATGCTCCAGGTCGTGCCAAAAAACGGAGGTCGGAGGATGAAGAGGGTGTATTGGCGAAGAATGTTCCCATTATTCCATGTAGATAGTCCCGAAAAAATGTGCAGAAAATGTTTTCGTGTTGTGGGTGAGATGGGAACGCATATACTTTCGCGAGGAATGCATGGACCTCTCGACTGGACGTCAATCTCTGCTCAAATTCCTAAGAATTTCGAGGAGCTCGCGATATGCACAACCACTGCGGAATTTCAAGAGTCCGGGCGAGGTGGAGTATTTTCTCTGACGGGATGTATCAGGGAAACCAAGAAAGGAGAGAGGAATTATGCGATAAACGGGATAACGTGAAACAAATTATGAGAGCTATGACGAACAATGGAACATGTGATACTCTGACGTAACCTTCTATGTGACGTTAATAGCATTGCGTTGATTGATGAAATATATACCACATGCGAACAGCTGCTATTGAATAACGCGAAAGGAGATCGGTTATAAGCTATTCCTAGTTTACGATCATTGCCGAATTTAGATGTCTATTATCTTTGTACAGACGGTATATAGAATGAGAAGAATGTTTGACAACACCGAGAGGTTTTCGGGTGGTCTATCAGGGGAGAAAAAGGAAGAGTTGCGGCTGGAGGTTATTATGCAGTCATGAGACAAAAAGATTGAGTTTTTCGAACGATTTCAGGATGTCCAGCTTTTGCATGGTGGTTTACAACACAGACACACAAGCTATCAACAAGTATGGGGTAAGAGTGTGCCAGGTTGTTTGGGTTGTTACTAACGGGCATGTATANCCCGTTGGTCCGATCCAGTCGAGCGATGACTCATCCGGTCGCGCACGTTGTCCTTGATCCGATCGCGACAGGCTTTTGAACGTACCTTCCCCCCGCGTTGAGGTATTCGGCCGAGCGTTCGAAAACTCGCACCTCCGACCTGACAATCCACCACACTATTGACACTATTGACAATTATACGTGTTGACTATAGACATGTTATCATGTTAGCTGGAAAGTCTAAAAGTCAAACATCTGTCTTGAAAGCGGTAGTTTTGATCGGTTCGATGGGTGCGTGAATCAACATAACGCAAAACAGGGGGTTTTTCGTCAGATGTTGTTAGGTCCGTTTTCAAAGATAACTTCCTCAGAAATGTAGGGCTCAAAAATGGACATGACGTTCGCCATTGTTAGGAAAGTTTCTAAGTTTCGTTCGAATTGGTGCATATTCTTACTGGACCTAATTGCACACGGGAGTTTGTTCCAAATGTAGGAATATTTTACTAGGAAAAAATTTGAACGCAGTTTTCCCGGGATTTAAGAGAGGCCAAGGTAAAGTCCTTGTCTCCGAGGTTATTCTTCAGCCCGTGTTGTAATGTTGTCGCGAAGCTGACAGTGAATTTATTGTCATAGACCAGAGTATACATGAGTGAAAGGTTAAGCTTGAGTCGCCGCAACCAGAGAACATCAAAGGTAAGCGTCCGGAAGCGTTCTCTGTAGCTTAGAGAAGATGGATAACCAAACATGCTTTTTTTGAATGCACGTTAGAGGCTTTCCAGAGTTAGCCCATCAGACCTGCGCTGGTGGGCATATATGAACGGGCAGTAATCAAACTAGGGTCGTACACATAGTTTACAAAGGTGTTATCGTGCAGCAGGTAGGAAGAATGAGTGTTTAATGTAACCCATCATCCGTCTGGTTTTAGCGACTAGGAAAGATATATGTTCTGCGAAGTTGAATGAGTTTGAGTAGCGCAAACTCAGGTCACGTACTGAGTTGATATGCTGTGACCGTCCAGCTTTATAGAGCCATCTGGTACGGGGAAACCATGCACAGCGATAGCGGATTTATTGGCTGGAGATTTCATTAACCAAGTTAGACACCAAATCTTCAATGACATGAGGTCATTCCGTATATTTTCTAGNTACATAGATGTGTTTGTACTTATGAGCACACGTGTGGCTATCCGAGTATATGTGTATATTTATACGGTTGGCGGCGTCCGTTTCGGATTAGTCTGTCACAGCAACCGAAGCCATAGGATGCTTGCGCTTAACTGTCTTTGCAATTGGCTTACGCCGCATCACTCGCGGTTCCATCCACATACCACATATCTAGTGTGAACCTGAAGGAATAAGACCGGGAGGTGTGCCAGTGGGGCCGTTGTGCCAAGCCAGACAATGTTGGTTATCCAGTTGATTGGCTAATAAGGAAAGGAAAGTCTTTCCTTTCTGAAACTAAACAGCGAGAGGATGCAATCACAAGATCTAGACAAAAAAGAAAGATTAGTGAAATATAACACAAGAAGCATCAAGTTATGTGAGTGCAAGTTAATGCACCCAGAGAAAATAAGGATGAACAAAATTCCCACTGAACTACGAAAGACCAGAGAGACCATTCATCCTACAGTACACCAACAAAACCGAAGAAAAGAATGGATAGAAAACCGCAGTCGCCCAAGTTTCTGAACAGAAGAGCGGATTAATAGCCAACGATCAGGCTGTTGGCCGATGCAATCGTTGAGAAAAATGCAGTGGATACGTTTATATGACCTACCTGAGACTAACATACTCTTCGGTTCACCGCGAATGGTGTAACATGAATGAGTTGGTGACCTATTAATTCCAGTCGGCCAGCTCATTTACGGCCGCATACATCGCAACGCTACATGGTCACGTCACCGCGAACTATGGCACCGATGGTTCCATTGACTACCGAACACTTCCGTCGTGGCCGCGTAATAACTACTCATTGAACTTTCGGACCGTATTCCTCCAGGCCGTCGGGTTCAACTATACGTCTTCCAAACATCTAAAATCAATGTTACAACGTGAAAGACTT
>QNGE01002928.1:0-54005 GCA_008508345.1 Paragonimus westermani
CTATCATCAAAGCATTGATGCGATCAGCGCCAGCAAAACAGACACCATGCTCTCGAACACTTTCTGCCTGGTAACCTGTCTAGTGGAAGGTGCACCCAGCACGTGCTTCCCTCGAATTACATTGGTCTGCAAGCCCTGTCTCACTCAATGTTGTCACGTCGCTTCCGTATCGATGCAGTCCCATCGCGATCAGGGCGGTGCGTCGTTCCGGCCGTTAGGTGCGTCGTTCCGGCCGTTCTGTGGCGCCGCATCGATCCAGAAGCGTGCGTACGTTCCATGTCCCAATGGCACGTGTCTCGCGTCCCCGGGCCTAACTCAAGTTGGTCTTCTGAGCACTGAAACCTAATTGAGCATTTTCTGCTCGGGGGTTCGTTGTCGGATCAAGTATATGGGCGAGTGTCTGGAAGTAGCATAGTTTCGCCTATCCACCCTGTCATGTGCAGCAGATAGGGCAGACAGGGTCTGTTTATCCTGTGCGACGGCCGATGCAGTATGGTATTTTCCTCATTTTGTGTGATCATTCTTTTTATGGGCCTCGCATACTGCCCGGACCCCCAGACCTGTTCAGGAGAGCGATTAGAGCCCCCGACCAGAGCTTTTGGCTGAAAGCCTAGACCGCAAGGCAGCAGGTGACTCACCCGCACACGCAGACACGGCAGCATCAGGGAGATGATCGACAGCCATATCAAAACAAATCCAGCACTCACTCACAGGAACAGTAACATTGTACACACGATTCCAGCGGACAGACACAGTCAGTCCAGGCAAAAACAAGCATCTTGCCTAACGAAGCCACAACACACGGTCACCACGCATAACAAACGCATCTTAATTGTCTGACTGCTCCCCTTTGGCCGATCTGACAAGGTTGAACCTGCAAGGACCGAAGTCCCAGTCAGCACAACCCGCCGGATCAAAACATCAAGCAAGCCTGATCACCACGCCAAGGTACAAGTAAAAGTCAGGAAGTATAACACATACAGTTGAGGGACCACATACACATCACTGGTTATGTGAAGCTGATTGACCAAAATTGTGTGGCCATCTATCTACGGCTGTCTTCATTTCATTAACCATATGCGCGAAAACTGTTTCCCGTTCATTCTTTTTTCGCTACTTTCCTCACAAACAAGCTTGGCACTGTAGTCATGGCTCACGGGTCACAGGCAGACGGAACGTTGAAAGCTGTTACCTACTAGCGTAAGAAACAGGACCATTAACCTACAAGTCACCACGTCCTTTGAAATGAACTGTACGAGATTTGGTTTTCCACAGGAAATGCATTCCTATTGGTGATTCGCGTCTTTGTTTTCTCAGTCTCTTTAGGCACTGGGTATCGGCGCATGATGAAACCAAATATCTTCTTCATTTGCGACTAATCTTGAGACACGCGGTAAGTTTTTCTAGCAGTAAGCCACAGGTTTATTTCTTCTGATATTACACACAGACAGTTGAAACTAACTGTTGGAGGTATGCCGTATTGTGTCCTGCGGTCTTCTTGCTTCTAAGCCCTACTAGACAATTTGTACCATTTTTGAAACTCACCATTTATCCGCGCAACCAGAACATCAATACGGGTCGCCCCATTTTGGTCCTTTTGAATGCAATAAAAGCTTCACTGATGAGGTTCACCTGTAGTTTCTGCTGGGTGTTCCAACGCTTGATAATCTTCGGGAACACAGCAGCCAGTCAGAACCTCCGCGTTTTTCCAAAGTGTCCGCACTCAACTCCTTCTAGTTAAAACACTGTTTTTGAAGCTTTGTGGCCGGCCTCTCGGCCTACTTGACTGGTAACGTGTCAGCTGTATATGCTAGTTCCCCTGAAGTTTTGTTGGTCACGTCAACGGTTTGAGCCTCAAAAGTCAATCGGCGGCATGGCATCATATCGGTTGGTGTTGATTGACAGTCACCGACAGCGTTTCACAAATCAAGCACATGAGCCCGTCCTCACCCTATCCATCATCTTTGAAAGCGTGTCCCTGTTGAGAATGTCAGGCTCACTAGCAGAATAGATAAGAAGCGCAGGAGAAAGACGTCTCATTAGTAGATGTTGCACGACACTGGGCGATCTCTTCATTTGTCTTATAAATACGCATCACCACGTCAATATACAGTACAACATGATAATGCCCGCCTTACGCGTGCTTTGGGCACCCGAAGTACACACTACATAAGAGTCATCCGATTTGCTCTTGAATAACTAAAACATCACCTGTTGAGTTTAATGATACTCCGGACTTGCCTTGAGGGTGGTTAACAAGTGCATGCAGTGAGGAGATCATATGGAGGCAACAGAGGCAACACCGGGTGTGGTTTTGAATTCGGGTAAGCTCACGCACAATCAATAGAGTGCTTGCTGCTCGAAAGACGCAATAAAAGTGGTGTGAACTCAAAAAGCCGTCCCATGTCTTATTTGTGGATTTCACCAAGGCCTCTGATTCCGTGAGTCGTGAGGTATTGTAGACAGTGCTCGGTAGGTTTGGCGGTCCAGGCAATCCCGTTAGCTCGGATGGAATGTTGCAGTAGTTAAGAGGATGCGGGTAGTATCGTGTTGACTAACCTTTAATAACTTTGCCGCTCATATTTGCATGAATTAAGGTTGTGTCCCAGTCCCAACTCCGTTTACTGCATGTTTGATCGCAGTGCCAATGGCTGCTTTTCAGATCTCGGAGGGTGGTGTAAAAATCTTTAGTGCTCGTCACACTAAGTCGCTTTTTCCCCAGGTGCGCAATTATCAGACGCGGAAAGCAAAAGGCCGTTGAGGAGAGAGACCAAATCTTTATTTGACGAAATATACAGGTGGTCTCTGATAGCGTTATAAAAGGCACCGACAAGCGAAATAGCTAGATAGGCTAGAGACCGGCCGTCGACGAGTGAGTGAACCGGAAGAATGTGACACGTGTGTCCTTCGGGTTTGCACCACGGTCACATGACATGTAGACAAACAATCGGAAAACATGCATCATGCGAACTTTCTTAGTAGCCTAGGTACAATATGCAACTATGAGTTTTGGAACTATTTTACACACCATATCGCAGGCAGGCCAGTGAAATCTTCAGGCAGCTACAAGTCGATTACTGCATAAATGACCGTCAATCAAAGATTCCACGTTTCTTTGCCCCAATCGGGCTACGCAATTCGACTGTGACAATCTGTTCTCTATAGTTGACGGTGCGCTTTTTGCGCGCAGTGAATAAGGTGCCCAAAAGAGTGGCCAGAATCTGGCGGCCACAGGTTACAGAATAACTGGTGATAGCCAGAAAACATCCTGAGAAATCCAAATGTGTACCGTTCGACATACGGTGGGGACAACATCCGAGACTGCCGTTGGTCGAACCGCACAAGTTTACAAGCCTGTGTGCCAAGAAGTTTTTATTATTATTATGTGTGTGTGGCGGATTTTAAGAATCATTTTTGCCTCACTTTCAGTAACCCTGAAATTTCCCGGGAAAGTTTCTTTAGAAATCCCACCTCTGCACCACTGGTGAAATTCGTCGTGCACGCTAAAATTGTTTGGAAAAAACTCAACCTGTTCGTTTCATGACTGCATAATAAACTTTAGTCGCAACTGTTCCCTTATTTCCCCTGATAAACCACCAGGCAACCTCTCGGTATTGCAAAACATTGTTCTCACTCTACATACCAGCCGTACAGAAATAATTGACATTTAAATTGAGCAGTAATCGTATACTGATGGAAGCTTATGAGCAATGTCTTCTCGTGTTATCTGATAACAGATGTTCGCTAATGGTATATATTCCATCAATTAGCACAATGCTATTAACATCATATAGAGGTTAGACCGGAATATCACATGTTCCATTGTTCGTCATAGCTCACATAGTCAGTTTCACGTTCTCCAGTTTATCGCATGATTCCACTCTCCATTCTTGGTTTCGCTGACGTATCTCGCGCGAGGAAACATACCACCCCGCCCGGACACTCGAAATCCGCAATGGTTGAGTATATCGCGAGCTCCTCGAAATTATTAGGAATTTGAACGAAGAATGACGCCCAGTCGAGAGGTCCATACGTTCTCCGCGAAAGAACATGCGTGCCCACATCGCCCACATCATGGACAAATTTTCATACACATTTCCCTGAGAATATCTATATGGAATAATGATCAAATTCTTCGCCAACACACCTCCATCCTCCAACCACCCCATTTTTGCACGATCTTGAGCATTAGGCCAGTTATCACCTTGTGGAGTCGCAACTGATGTAACGAATCAATTTTCAGATGTGTATATGCTTCCAATTCTCTAAGTTGATCACGCTCTCTTGAGCGTACTTCTCAAAAATGCGACCAGAAATATACCATTATTATTATTATGTCTATCTTCAAACTCTCCGTATCGCCTGATTACCTTTTTGAGTGTGGTCCAAAGAACACTTGGGCGTCAAATGCTCAGCACTTAGATTACCACCCCGCCGTCTAACGCCCCTTGAAATGTGAACGCGGCGCTTAATAATAAGTTCAGCAGAACGACGTCTTGTGAGGTTTAGTTATCACATGCACATTTCATGCGGCCCTCCAAACCGTCGACTCAATTCTCCGTATGCCCGAATAAATCCCGAGTACACAGCAAAATACTACAAAAACAGTAAAAAGGGTTTTACGTTCCAATAATCACGACAAAAATAATAATATCGCATGAATTCTTTGCCAAGAAATTCCGCGTACATATCGTTTGTCATAGTAAATGTCATAACCCCACATTTTCTCATCTAACGTGTGAAATTACATTCTTTTCCCGATCCCCATAAATATCCAGTGACCGACGGATGGACGGATGGAACTTCGACTTGGCTAAACGGTTCGCGCGATGTTCAACTTTCTGACGTTTTCGAGCAATCGACGGAATTCTACGTCGGAATCTTCCCAATCGTTTGCCAGAATCTGCGATTTTCCACTCTGCCTTGCCAAAGCCGACTTATCTTGGCATTTTCCGGCAGCCGGTTTCATCCCCCAATGGTCAAACACTTCAACGATTGCTTGGGCATTCTTCCAGGAATGACCTTGAACTATTCAAAAAATCACCCACTCCACAACCTAGTAAAAAGTAAATTAGTGTAACATTTCGTTTTTGAGACCAAATCTGTGAAGCGATCGAACCATTTCTTACTCTGTTCCTTGCGTCAACGTTTCATAAGCTACAGTCATTTCCCTTCCGACCACGTCCTACTTGACGGCAGGCTTCACGTTTGTGCTAATAATTTCTCAACCGTTTTTGTATGATTTGTAAATATCTGCAGTGATCGCGCATAACCCAGCATGCTTCTCACATACGCGTTGAGAAATATATATTATTATCAGTTTATCTAGTGACGGTTTCAGCAGCAGTAAAGGAGTTGTAAGTGCTGGTCCGTGTAATCGAATAAGACGTAAATGCCACGAGAAAACTTCGATGGCCTCAATGTGATCTCAGGTGTGAACTCAAGGAAAATTGGATGATGCCACGTTCATTTAGGGCTACCCCAACTTCTTTTGCGTGAATTCTGCCCTGGGGAGAGTAGTTTGTTGGAAAACTCGGGCGCTGCCCCCAAAATCAGTTTCCATTACTCACCCCGAGCTGACCATGGTGGTACCTGCCGTCCGTATAATCCAAAGGGTACATTCATGTTTGAAGGTTTGTTTTGAAAGTGTGAGATTTTGGACAGATTCGATGATCGTGTCGGATTATATCAACAGTAGCGTTACACATTTCAGCACGTTTTTCACAAGTGAATGGTTATACATCTTTATTGTCTTCGACCAACGACAGTGAAGGTATGTACGACCACGTAATAATCTCGTGGGTAAAGCATCGCGGTAAACGAGGAACGTGCGGTACGCTCAATGGTGGTTGTGTAGCAGGGAGTTCCTCGGGCAGCCCCCGGACCCATGGACCAGTGTATGCGGACCCTTTGGACATGTAAAAGGTGTTCAGTTGAACTAGGCTGTATTACGAACGCGTGTTATGAACAAACCTGATGGATAAGTGCTAATTTTTACAGGTTTTGAAAACGACACAGACTTTTGAAAGTCATCACTTGGGTGAGTCGGCTCAAATTCAGTCAGATTTTAATAGACATCAATCATCAGAAAGGCACGAGTGAAGTATTCTATCTGGCGCCTATTGGCTTAGAATCATCCGAAACCGCTGTTGCGCGATTTGTGCGGTTAGAAGTCCTCCCTTGTGATGTGCGAATTTTATCCAAATTGTGTGCTCCTGGGAACAGAGACACTGATTGGGAGCCACGTTTATGAACTGCGTCCCATTGCAATCAACGACCTTCTCTGAATGGGTGAGAAATTTTCAGCTCCGGCTGTGGAATTCGAACTGAAAGTCCCTGTTGTACTTCCTAGAACACACCTTGTGAGAGAAATTATCCGCCACGTTCATTTTCACAAAGATCATACTGAAAGTGCTCATGTGTTGACGTCAGTACGTCAACGGTTCGTAAATATACGGTGCCACGATAGTCAGAAACATCGAGATTAGACGGTTGGAAAGAGATATAGTTGCATATTTCTTTGCACAAAGTCCAACTGGGGGTTTATTGAATCGATCACTAACGGCTCAAGTCCACATTGAGCTACGCGTGATCTTTTGGTCCACCAACTGCCTTCCTCATTAGTCAAGGGCATCGCAGAGGATCTTTCTTGGAAGAGGCTAATCAGAAGACGCATGTGAAAGCTGGATGTATGACGACGTCAATCAATTCAACACACACAAAAACATGGAATCTCTCGCCCTGCAAATAAAAACCCTCAGAGGGTGAACAAGGCGTGTGCCTTTAAAACAAAATCGACAACTAGTCAGCTTCCAGTAATAGGCAGCAATATAAAGGAAATTGAGCTCACTCGAACAACTGGCCATTGGGCGGAACGCGGCAAAACGATTTTTTGCGTGTCCGGAATTGGTAGGAATCTTCACTTAAGAAAAATGTGGAAGGAAAACGTCTAACGTTGGTCGTTAAAAATTTACAGAACCCACACCGAACGACGGTGAGGAGAATGGTAACAGCAACCGAAGTGAGAATAAGTGCTATTGATGCAGCTTATTTAGGGAACATAATAAAACGTGGGGTCTTACCTTTCATCACTAATCAAACCGAGGATATCAATCTCAAAGTTGCCCCAGCAAGACACCAACATCAGCAGCCCGCACAGTCCGTGAACACTGACTTCTATCTTCGGCTACCAGTTCGATTTAGCAGAAGTTACACACCAGCCGATGGTTATTCGGATAACGGCTCACACTTTTTGAGTGCCAACAAATTGTTCCTGAGCTGATGTGGAACGCTAGACCATAGTGATGTGAATTCGAAGAGGCATCGCGCGATATTCTGAACCACAATCCGCTAGTCATGGAGGCGGAATCTAGCAGCGGCTGATTAGGTAGATTCGATCAACTCTGCACGCAGTTCGCGTAGTCCAGACTGCTGGTGATGAGACTGTGCTAACATTACTTTTTGAAGTGAACCATATCTCCTATAACCTTACAAACGTGCCACTGGTGTCCGATAGTGATTTCGTCCCCTCGTCGCCCAATGACTCGTTACTTTTCAGAAACATCGTGGGAACGAAGCCTGAAGAAGTGCCCACCAGAATGTATGCTGCGTTATGAAAGCGAATCAATTAATTGGCACTGGTAATTTGGAAAACGTGGATAGGGGAGTGCCTTCCGACTTTTCAATCCCGACAAAAGTGGGCAAATCAAGAACGAATTTGTAGACGAACGATTTCACTCAAGTAATGGATGATGCATTTCCGATGGGCCATTAGACCGTCTGCTCAGCCGTGGGCTGTTTCTCCAGTTCTGATAGACTAATCCGTATTGCTTGCGTGGTACCCAGAGGGGGAATGTTAAGGCGTGATATGCATGGCCGGCGTCATCTGATGAGTGTGATGGATGAAGAGCTCAGTAGAGGGGGGACGTCATGTAATGTGCATCTTGCGCGTTTAGCCCGTCACCATTGTGAGACAGGCCGTCAAACATTGATGTTTGAGGAGGCTTTCGAGCTCTTCGGCTGCCTCAGACATGCAGGGTAAGAGTCACGGGGAACGCCTTTCGTCCACGGCACACCTGACTTCAGTGGACCAAGAGGCTAAGTTAGGCGGTGTGCGGAACGTCTGCTATCTTCAAGAGGGTACCTGGTCCACAACAACCATCTCTATTGGGCGTGGGCTGGGAGGGATATGTAAGTACTTACGAGGATCTCGACACTAGATGAGTTAGACAGTGCCAGTGGTATCAAGGGGGCTCGGAAAATCGGGAAGAATTTTGGTGGAGTGTGTATCGCAGGGTTGCCGGGTCTGTTAGAAAAATCTCCCCAAATATTTTCGATGCCAAAATTTTTCATTTGGCTGTTTTTTACATAGCGCTTTCTTGATTTTGCAACTTAACCGTTACTCACACAATTTTTCTCCTGTTATGGAGGTCACTGTGAGACCCGTATAGCGTGCTTCAATAGAAGCGAAACTTTTCTGTTTTATTCCAACTATCAAAGGGTTGTGTACTTATTTTCAATTCTCATTTAAATTTAAGCAGTCGGCCTGCTTAGTTAAGACACTTTTACTAGTAGTACCAACTGTCTCATTCGAAAATCCTCAGTCAAATGTTGTGAAATTGGTGGTTGTATTCAGCCACGCGTTGAGCAAACAGAGTTTGGTCGTGACATAGTTTCACAGCTTAACATCACCGAATTACCGGAGGACTTTTTGTATCCACTCATCCAGCACCAAGATACATCCTTCTGTAAGGGTCGGTTGGACGGATGTCGGATGATACGCAAAGGTGGTGGGAATGTAATGCAGTTAATGACAAGACCCAGGATAGACAAAAACGTAGGAACCATCCCTCCACCAGAGTCTCCGCTGGACTGCGTGGATTCTTCCTGGATTTGGGTGGCTGTTGTCTATACCAAAAATGAAATCGGAATATCTGACGGACTAGAATTGAGGTATGCGCTTATGTGGCCGCGGTCAGAATCCGTAATTCTATGCTCTATGTTGAGCGACCTCGCTTAACGACCGTAATTATTTGGGTGGGCTACTTACACTGATGATGTCATCGAAGTATCCGGTGGAACTTAGTAAGCCAGGTGACGGGGTGTCCTTGGAACGCAGGAGGATGGTAGCAGCGGTCTTCACACTAAACCGGAGACCAAGAGTCTGGTCAAGGCTGTCGTACGCAATGACCGTGAACAGATTACGATAGTGTCGAACGATTCGTGTCACCAGCCAGACACCATCCATGCCCACAATTAGCAGGCGGTGCCACCGTTTGGCACAATGAACACGTTAGTAGGCTCCGGAGAAGAGCGGTGGCTGAATTGGGGTATTCCGCCGAGTCCAGATCTGCATAGGTGTGTTCATTTGCTTGATCTCACGTACTGGAACGACTCATGAGATTGTGACATTGGTGCTGAAATCTCAGGTAATCCAGTCCATTGAGTTCTGTCAGTGAAGTTCACGGACCGTGTACACACTCGGTCCTGTCAGGCGGAAGACCGATTATATGTTAGAAGTAAACCCCAGTACTGCGCGATTACCGGCAGGCTGGGGAGTGTTCCTGGAATGCCGGTGCAAACCGTTGCATGATCTTTTCGCAAGGCCTCGACCGGATCCAGTTGTGGGTTAACATTATATGGAGGGCAGCCAGACAAAATTGTTCCAGCCGGTCGGACGCAAGTGGGCCAAGGTCGGCGTCGGCAAAGCAGAAAATGCCGCCGGTGGAGGTGAGTTGGAATGAACCGAGACAAGGCGGTCTTTCGTTCGGCAGCACGCGACTGCTACAAGCGCTTACTGTGGTTGTAGACGTCTACCGAATGGAAGGTAACCTAAGGGACTTTAGTTCGGAAGTGTTGCGTGTGTCGGGGGAAGCAACCAGCCTCAACAGGCTCTGACCACTAGTGCCAAGGGTCTCTTTCCGATGGAAGAGGAAGTCTCAGCGCAAATTTCAGAAGCCACGACATCAGTAACGAGATATGTTTTCTGGGCAGGTTGGACGGTCTCCAATGATTACAGCTTGAATGGCTGCTGCGTGAATAAAGCGACAATAGCAGCCAAGCTGAGAGCCCCGGCTGGATTATGGTCCACAACTGCGTCATTCTTCATCTCGAACAAACACTAACACTGTTTTGCCAGCCCGTGAAGTTGTGACCTTGTTTGTTGGCGAACCCTTATCGGCAGCCAAATGCAAACACCAGAGTCCATCGTGGATGTGAGACCACAGGTGCACATCAGGCAACGGACGCTGTCCTTGGTAAGGAACCCAACTGAAAGCCCACGCATTGGTGATTGACTGCGTTGACCTGGGCGGCAAGGTCATCAGGCAGGTTTGCCAGCTGTGAGCGTTGGTAACGTGCAATCAACAGGAAGGGGGCACCCTGAGCACTTGGTTCTTCATCTTGACGATGTGAGCAAAATGGGGTTCCTTCAGGGTTTTTCGGCACGAAGTAGATGGAGAACCATACGTGCTCCACAGGGTTTGGTTTGAGAATAAACAGTCGGACCATCCGCAGAGCTTTCTGAACTGACAGACTGGTGATGGATAACGCCCTCTTACGCTTAAGACAGATGACGGATGCGACCTTATATGCGGCGTCCAACAGTAATTTTGAGATATCGTTAACCGTGTGATCAACGAATTGTAAACTACGGGTGTTGTGAACCAAGAAAGCGGATGGTGTAAGAAAAAATGCATATGGGATATGGGCTCCAACACAACCACCAAACATTCATTTGCGTGTGGCATTCACCCCAGGACGTCGATACTGCAACGGTTGCCAGTGCCTAATTCCTGTATGCACAAAGAGAGCCACTTTATGCCGGGCTGCACTCCAGTGTTAATTCTCTGTTTCCACCCTGACTACCCCAGTATCTATATACATGGTCAATCCTGACTGCCGAGCAGTAGCGTGAGTAGTTTCGTGCGATCGCTCGTCCCTGATACGCTGGCGTAAACCGTTCAATCCATTGCCAGACAGATCAGCTCTCGGATGGAGTCCCATAAAAGCCTCAAATGGTGCTGCATAATCAGTTTTGGATGTGTATAAATACCTGCCATTGTGCGAAGAAGAGTTCATCACCAAGTGTTGCTACCAGCGAAGATGTCGACAAAAGTCAGTAGGCACGGTACGCCAGACGTGCGATCCGTCGTAATAGCTGGGCAAGAAAAACGAACGGCGAAATGCTATCTATGAGACTGACCGGACCCAAAGACGCTACAACGCAAAGCAATTTTGGTATAAGAAGGCAGGGAAATGACTGGCGTCCAGAAGAGTTGCACTAGAAAGCCTAGTTAGTATACCTGGCCTAGCCATAGCACGTTCGTAGGTACACGACCTTCATCGTTGCAGCAGGATTGGACACGAATGAGCCAACCAACGCTGAGAAGACATGAGGGGCCTTAACCACATGTGCTGATTATCATGGTGATAAAAGTCGGGTACTTCCCTGGTGAATGGGGATCAACGTCCGGTATGGGAGTGAAAACCCGCAAGGAGAACAAGGGTTTTGGCTATTATTTTGGGATGAAAGGCCATTTTTGAAAAAAAATAAATTTCCACCGTCAATTTCGGATGTCTGTATAGAAAAAGTGAACAGACTGTCCTAAACTTTTCGTTCCGAGGAGCCAAATGAACAAAATATACGGATCATCCATAGCCCGCTTGCCAGGGTTGAGAGGCAAGGCAGCGCATGCACAGAGACTACATGCAAGGGGAATTTCTGTTAATGTACGGACTTTCTGAAGATAACTTCGTGCTGACCGAAACATGGCCAAGTGGTTAGATCAGCATGGGATATTGTGTTCGTGGTTTCCATTAGCGTTGCAATGATCGTAACAATGCGGCCGGAAGCGGCCGCCCACCGGTGACACCAGGCTGTGCAAGGCGGTCTTATGGTTGGAGTTCGCCATCGCGTGCTAAAGACCAACGGGGAGATCTGTAAGAATAGATATGCTGCCGAAAGCATTCCACACGATGTGTCAATCACGTCGTCACAGACATGCTTCGAATGACCTCAACGCCCTGTAGGTCAGGTAACCACTGGGAGCTGTTGGAAGAATCGGGTTTGATCACAGACTACTTAAACCCGTCAGCCAATGGTTGTTATCACAGCATACTGATTTGGTTGTTGCATTTTGATTGGAGCAAATAGCCTCGAAACTTTGACCTGATATGAATCGTCACACAGGCGAAATTACGAACTTGTCGACAGTAGCACATACTTGAAAGGGCGATCACGCGACGGGTTTTTATCGCTGAAATGTTTTTTCCTGGTAAAACCCGCACGCAGTACCCGATCCTTTTACCCAACTGAAAATAAAAAGCGCATTACGAATATCGGTAGGACAACGTGGAATGCGACAGATTCTACATACTACGTCGATATTCCGCGAACAACAGATTCCAACAACCTCGGGGCTCTCAAAGAAGAGGTTGTTCTTCAAAAGCGAATAATAGGGGTTAAAACCTATCCATTTTCTCTTACGGTCCACAGCGCATTCTGATAAAAATATACTGTGTTAAGGCCGCGTGGTCAGTAAACGAGTTTCAAAGTTTTATGGTTTACAAAAGTGGCCCGGTCCGAGGCAGTTACAACTTCATGGAGTGCTTGCCCGATGCAAGAACAGGATATAGCGCGTGGCGTCATTCAGAATCTCAGAAGGTTTTATGACCCTTTAGCAAAAAAACCTGGACCAACTCAATCATATCGGTCATTGCAAGGTTTGTGGATGCGTTTATATCCCACAGTGACGGTTGTTTGTTGGTTTGATAATTGACAGCCCGGGAGTCCTAATGAGTTCAAGGTCGTAGCCAAGGTGAATGAGGGCAGCATACTGCGTGAAGTTGAGCAGGAAACAAAGCTTCTAAATAGCACGAAGCTGGAATGCCAAGATTGCGTTTACGCAATCATCTAAAAAACATTCAGCAAGTATGCCGATACACATTGCATACGGCTGCTGGCGTGCAAGGCTAGATATAAGGTAACACAGTGCCCACCTTCAACTACTGCGCACAATCAACTGTCAAAAATTACGGGTCAACGAGGTCGACTAGAGTCGTCAACAGAATATTCAAACGTATACTACGGGGCAAAGTCGGCAGATTACTCCTTGTACTCGATTCTCTTGAGGTTTCTCAACATCACCTCCCAAGCGACAGCTGTTATTTCACTGTTCTCTTCTGCGATTACACCAGGTAATAACGCAGAGAGGCCGGATAGAAGCAAAATGACCGACAGGAGCCACATGGACCCCCAGGAAGGCGTCGATTCTGCCTGTTAGTTGGAACCAACGAAGGACGGGAATATTTCTTATGATCCACTGGCGGACCCGCAATTCTTCAGCCTGAAGGTTGTAGAGGATTGGTATGGGCAGCACCGTATGACAAGGGTCCAAAGTTAAGGAGCGAATTGCAGGGCTCCATTTATGCTCTTCGGAGCTCTTTGGCACACATCAGATATCAAACCGACAGTCTGCACGTCCGCGCTACATCCGTTGAAATGACGTACAATTGGTTAGGAGTATATCGAACTGGCACCCCTCAGAAGGATATAGTGAAATTCTGAACGCGTTTACAATTGCGTTCCAACTCGAAGTTCTTATCATGGCGCGTGGGTGCGCGGAACGGGCCTGTATAAGGCAGGTGCAGAGGTCGCCGAGGAGTAGTCACACGGGCCGAAACGTGAGGACAGGTTGACAGCCGTAAGTAGGCGTCGTCTGTTCACTCGGTGATGTCGATCGGAGTCGTCTCATCCGCTGGGACAACCGCGAATATGATGGATCCCGTTGTGCGTGGGGCAGCCACATTTTCGGTCAAACGTAAGATGTATCTGTAGACTAATGAACGGGGATGGCCTGCAATTGCGCCTTCAGCCTTTATCAGACATCTAACAACACTAGTGACAAAACCTCGTGTTAAGAAACGCTGTTGCTGGCGCATTGTGAATTTTTCAACTACCCATGAAAACGTTCAACTAACCCGTTGGCTACCGGGTGGTGAGCTGTCGTGCGAATTCTACTACAGCCTTGCGCGTTGAGAAGTGATATTAAGGTTAAACCAAAATGCAACACACAATTGGTGGACACTGCAACGTGACAGCCAAACTATCAGCCTAACGTTCCAAGTATGCGCGTGCCACGGTTTTTGATGGGCGACTTGGAATTGGTATGGCTTCTAACCAACGTGTAGTCTTGCCCGTGTGTGTTAAGATGTACATACATCTATCCGAGGGTGGTAAACGTCCGACCAGGTCGAAATGAACGTGATTGAAACGCTCACCTGGGGCTGCAAAACCCTGCACTGAGGCACACGTGTGACGACGAATTTTAGACCAATGGTAGTTTATGCACGGTTTAGCCCATTTGCAGACGTCGCCACGGGTATTGCGTCAACAAAACCGTTCGGCGACCACTCTGAGTGTTGAACATATGTCTGGGTAAGACATATGCAACGTGTGGGAAAGTCGGCGACGAAAGGCCAATGAAATAACCGAACGAGGGATGCCTTTTGAAGTATCGCAAATGATCACCTCTTCGGATGAATTCATGTCAACGCTTTCTAGCTTAAGAGAACAGAACCAACGAAGTTGTTTTATTTCCGGATCGTCATCCTATGAATCTGCGATCGCTGACAGATCGACTGAGCTGCCCGCCGTGCTCGTTGTAGCATTGATGCGCGGAGGTGCATCGGCAACTGGGTTTGAAATGCCTGAAATATGACGAAGATCGGTCGTGAACTGGGCAATATAATCCAGGTGTCGGGTCTCTCTGGGGCAATACCTGCCGGTAATCGAGCGTAGAGCGTTCGTTAGAGGTTTATGATCTGTGAAGTCGATAAAGATTCTGCTTTCAAGGACATGTCAAAAATGACAGACGCCGAGATATACCGCCAACAGTTTCTTACCGAAGGCAGTGTACCGCGAATTAGTTGGTTGTAAACCTGTAGAGAAAAGGGCTAGGGGGCACCAGTCGTCATCGGGTCGGTGCTACAAGGCCGCTCTTACGGCCACGTCTGGTGCATCCACGGCTAGTACTAAGGGAGCGGCGATGTTATATAGGCTATATCTGCTCAGAAATTAATGAAGGTCTTTGTTGCGGCCGTGGTAGATAAGGATGCTCTCACATTGCATCTCAGTAGGTGGGTGAATGGTTGAATTAAATAGGCATTAGTAGGGATGAGGCGGCAGTGAAAATTTAACAACCCATTGGAACGGCAGTGTTTCTGAATTATGTAGGCTGCGGGTAGTCAACTATTGCCTGCACTTTGTCGAAGCGATATTAAATCCCGTTCGTGGACATGCTTTGACCAAAGAATGTTACGCTGGGCTTTCCAAACGGGTATTTAGCTCGGTATACGGTAACCTCAGTGTTGCAACTCGCTACATTTCGGAACGGAATCAAAAGTCGGTCTTCGTGTCACAAAGCAAATTTCAGTTCATTCGGTTTCTATCAGTTATTGCATAGACAAGGCGCATGGGTAAAATGAAGAATTACGATTGGTGCTGACGTTTTGGCTTTCCTATTGGCCGGCTGGAATCCGCTTGTAGCTCGTTTGTTTTAACGCGTGACGCGCTTAAACAACTTGTTTTACCCCGGTGCTCGTTACAACAAAATCCGATGCTGGAGCAGTGTACCATCCTGATTGGTCTCCACGCCGACACACCAGTCTGTTCGCGTTGGCGAAACTGATTGGCAGTAGCGTTTTGCCAATCACTGGTTGACTTCGTATCGATGCGTCTGTCCAATCCAATTCCTTTACATCCTTCCTTTCTTTTTCGCGTAATCCACTTCAAGATCTTCATGATACTTTCTTTCCTTCGATGAGGAGCTCTTCATCGGCTGTTACTTGTTCTCTCGAGTACACTCTCTTGCTCCTCTTCAACACCTATCTGGAAGCTTCTTAGTATGATCGACAACCACAGTACCTCACCAAAACTCCTTCTACCCATCGCCGTGGGTTTTCTGGAACATACTGTATCCATACCATGTCGCTTACCTGTAGAACCGGTAGGTCGTGGGCTCCTTTGTCATAGTATCGCTTTTAGGTTAGCATTCCTCTTCTGAACTCACCGTGCAACTCGGTTTCGTCCAGGGATCGAGGTTTTGGTAGTTCTCCTATTATCGGCAAATACGTACGTGTTCTTCTCTCCAACATTGTTTGAACTGAGCTATGTAACATAGTTTCGCTAGAAGTATTCCGTTGCTCCACTAACACTAAATATGGATCATTTCCGGATAATTGGACCAGTCGCAGCGGTCACTTTGCTATTTTGACCGCCGCTTTGGCTTTACAATTTGAATGGCTGTAGTACGGACTGCTTGCACGGTGCTCGAATCTCCACTTTTCAACAAGCTTTCTAAAGTCCGTGCCAATGCAATGTGGGCCGTTATCATAAAAGAAGATCTCAGGTATACCGTAGCGAACAAATTGGGCTTGGAATTTAGTAATGACTGCGCTGAGAGTAGTGGAACTCAACCATTCTAACTCGCAGAAATCGCTGAAATGGTCTATTACCACCAAGTATTCTCTATTGTTAAGTGTGAATATGTCCGCCGATAATATTTGCCATTGTCTTTGAGGAATTCGACGCATCAACATTGTTTCTTTGGTTTGCTTCGAATCAATAGTCTGACATGCATTAGAGTTCTGTATGTTGTCCCCTATGGAACTCGACACCTGAGGCCAATAGAAAGCTCCTTTGCCCTCCGGATACAGCGGTTCACTCTCGTGCGTGCCACGTGAACGTGCTCCATCTTTTGTTGAAATATCTTTGGAATTGCTATTACCTCTCTTTTGAATATTAAGCCATCTTCTTAGATAAGTTGATCGAGGTCACTAAAGAAGACCGCCAATTTCTCGATCAGCTTCCTCTAATCGTGTGGCCACCCGTTTCTAACCGTTTTAGCCAGACACGTAGCGTTCTGGGCCGTTACTCCTTTTAGGTCGGTGATTAGTGCAGTTTCCGTCAAAGTGTAATCCATAGCCGCAATAGTGTGAAAATGGAGCTCTTCGCAGGAAGAAACTTTTCCGCAGGCTCTGGACAAAATGTCAACTATGTGCATCTGAGTCCCCAGCTGATAGATCAATTCGAAGTCATATTTTTGCATTCCAATTAGTATTCTGTAACAGTCGCGGTGCAGCAGACAACGGTTTCTTCACTACTGAAGCTAGTGGTTTGTAGTCGGTGGGGACTTGTTTTTCGATCGAACGTATAAGTACTGAAACGTTCTAGGGTGAATATCACAGCCAGCATTTCCTTTTCAATTTGCACATAGTTTCTCTCAGCAGACGGTACTCCATTGATCTGTTTTGTAATAATACAGCCCTCGAACCAGTTGAACTGTTATCATATCGAATTACCGGAGATAATGCTAGATTGTAGCAGCTCAATATAGGAGCCTCAGCAATAACTCGTTTGATTTTATCGAATGCTCTCTGCTGTTCCTCCTCCCATTTCCACTTTACTCCTTTATGGGCTAACAAGCGGATGGAATGCATCATGTCGAATAGGTTTGGAAGGAACCGGCTCAGATAACTGACCGTACCATCCAGTTATGATACTGAGTTCACATAATCAGGGGCTGGCAATGTTACCATAGCTTTTGTCTTCTCGGGGTCTATTTTGAGTCCGCTTGATGTTGGCAAATGTATGTTAAAATTGACGTCGTTTTCTCGTGAAGCCACTTTGTTGCGTGACAGGCGAATTCCTCGATTGATACAGTGCTTCAAAAATTCCTCCAGGCTTCTGACATGATTCTCTAAAGTTTTTTCAACACATCATCTGCAACAAGTGACTCCTTTCACTCTGTCAAGTGCCTGGATCAAATGTTTTTGGAAAATTTCGCTGGACACCCTCGGTCCGAATGGGAAACGCAGTCAACGGAAACGTCCGAAGGGGGCTCCAAATGTGGTAGCGTAAGTGGAGTGCTGGTCTAGTTCTAAGTGCCAAAAGATAGGTCAAACATTGTGAAAAATTGAACTTGACTAAGTTCTGGTAAAATGTCAGCGATGGTTGATAGACGGTAATATTCTGTTCGAAGTATCTTATCCAATGGCTTGGGATGGATGCACAACGGGATGTTACCTGACTTTTTTAAAGTGACAGCAACCTGACTGACCCAATAGGTAGGTTCCTCTACCTGAGCAAACAAGTTAATCCGAAGTAGTCGATCCAATTCCGCCTCACACTTATCCCGTTAGGCCAGCGGAATCCCTCAAGCCAGTAACGCAACAGGAACGGCATCGATACCTACCAATAAACTAACAACGGTATGCATTTGATGGACAATTGAATCAAAAACACATGAATACCGCTCAGGAACACCGAAATCGGGTAAACTACGCAGAAATTCATCGTGATGAACGATGATGAAATCCATCAACTGAATGGCATCAACACCTAAAATGAGCGTTGAATCCCGGTGGACCACAAATAATCGAGCATATGAACCTTCTCACTCTTCGGGTTCGTAACCGGCAGCGTCGCAACTCCGTTAACGTTTGTCGCCGCACAATTCCACTCTTTCAGTTGTGCGTTCGATTCGAGTATGTTGGCCTCGTTGATGTAGCCTGATAATAGGACATTTACTGACGCACGAGAGTCTAGCCAGCATTTTATTCTTGTATATTCCATGAGCAGTTCTGCATGAATTTTTTTCTGTCTGCTTAATCCGTTGGGCCGGTTAATCACTCCGCTCTCATCTTCGTTGATCAGACTGACCGTAGGTGATCTACACTGTCTGGCGGAACGGTTCCTCTTCCGGCACTTCCTACACGTCTTTTTAAGTGCTGGGTACTTATCCATCAGACGAAGACGTCTGCACCCTCAAATCTGACACGAAATAATCCGGAGTCCTTCCTTGTCTCTGTCCCCAGCGTTTAATATCAGGCCGTGGTCTGCGTTCAAAGATTCCATCCCTTGTTCCGTTGCTCCTTTGTTATTGCAGATGTTGATGCACTGATCTAGCGTCAGTTTTGGGATGTTCAACAGTCTCTTCGTCATAACGGACTTCTGATTACCGATGACTATTCAGTCGCGAATGACATTCTATCCTAAGCACGTGCGGAAATTGCACGATTTTGCAAGTCTCCCCAAAACGGTAACATGCCGACTTATCGTTCATCCGGCCTGCCGATTCCTCTAAAAAACTGGAAGCGTTCAAACGTTTCGTCTGTTTGTCCCGAGCATTCTTTCATTTTTAGAATGATCACGTTCGGTTCCACGTTGCCCTATCAGCCCTCAAAGGTTAAGTTTCCTAGAATTTGTCTTCCTCCATCTCCGATTGCATGTCGAAAAAAGCCAGCTGATAGTCTCTACTGATTTCGTTAAGGTTGTCCAACAGGCAAGTCTTCGTACTTTTTTCTCCATAAATACCCATTGTTCGCAAGTCTGTTCCTGCTGTTCACATACAGCGGTTCGGGCGGAACAATCGTCAATGGGTTCGCCGTGGTGCTTCGTTTGTCAACTGCAGTTTTCTTCTTTTCTGACACCATGTTGAGAATCGCTACAACCCGGAACGGAATCAAAAGTCGGTCTTCGTGCCACAAAGCAAATTTCAGTTCATTCGGTTTCTATCGGTTATTGCATAGACAAGGCGCATGGGTAAAATGAAGAATTACGATTGGTGCTGACGTTTTGGCTTTCCTATTGGCCGGCTGGAATCCGCTTGTAGCTCGTTTGTTTTAACGCGTGACGCGCTTAAACAACTTGTTTTACCCCGGTGCTCGTTACAACAAAATCCGATGCTGGAGCAGTGTACCATCCTGATTGGTCTCCACGCCGACACACCAGTCTGTTCGCGTTGGCGAAACTGATTGGCAGTAGCGTTTTGCCAATCACTGGTTGACTTCGTATCGATGCAGTTGTCTAACCGATTCTTATACACCCACTATACAGAAAAGAGACGAATGATGAACGCAAGTGCACGCGTTGTTTCTCAAATGATGAGCTAGCCACTAAGTTATCATTCAAGCATGGATATCCTACGCCCATTTCAAGACTGGTTTGTGAATTAAATGTCGTAAGACTGGAAGCGTTGCACAGACCAAACGGCCCGCGCGAAAAAGCCGAACAGTGTTATGATTGCTGTCCTCGAGACGTCTTTGGGGGCTACACGCTACAGATATAAGCACGCACTAAGTCGATATTGGTGTATATCAGCACTTCCGACAGGTTTGCGGTCAAATGTGAAGAATTGGATACCTAGCGGGGGTGGTTGCGTTGTTCGATGCTCGACAGTCGCCACACGTACGTCAGACCTTCGCAGTCTTCTTGGGTACCATGTGCAACGGCTAGGCCCATGGACTTTTGGATAGACGAATGATGTCGTACGGAAGCATATGCTCGAATTCGGCTCGGGCAATTTTGAGCTTATCTGGAGCCAGGCGGCGTAGACGACTTCGAACTGGCGGCCCTCGTGTGACAATGTGATGCGCGACGTCGGTTGTCACGGTCGGTAGTTCGTTGACGGGGTGGGCTAGTTGGGGGAAATCGGATGAGAGTTTCCAATAAAGTTCGTAAAATACGGGGGTGGCTAGCATTGGGCTGGTCAGGGTCGAGCTTATCATCTACAAGGGAAATCCGGCGGAAATCGCGTCAAAGACCAAAGCTTGAGCTCCACACTCGACGGCCGAAGATTCTAAAGAACGTACCGTTTGCAGCTTGGAGCGTAGTGTCAGATTCTGATTAAGCATCCTCTAACGAATGCGGGATGACATTAACTCTGCCCCTGTGTTGTAAAGAATTGGTATTTTGGAGGTCAAATCCTCCAGAAAAAAGCGACTGTTTTCTGACTGGCCCGTGGTTGTCGTCGCTGAAACCCACCGGCCTGTTTGCTTGAACGTTTGTTTCCACGGCGACTACATGGTGATCGACACCGTCTGGCGTTTCAACCGCACGTCTCATGGTACCAACAGACTGCTAGTTTTTAGCCCGAATGATGATGGGTCACGCGTGCGAAGGATTCTGTAGAGCGACCTAGAACACTTAATGCAGCACCAAGATCCTCCATTTCGCGTCGCAACTGAGCTATTTCTAAGTTTGGCTCCAAAGAGTTGCGTTTACGACATTCAAGTGTTTTTCGCAGGACTGCTTTTTTGGCGTCATTTGTGGCCAACAAATTACCTGCCGGACTGTTGAAGGTACCTACTTGCTCAACTAATGGTGACGGTGTCGTGCCTCGAAAACTTTCATGCATCCACCGAAGCCGCTAGGTCACCCAACGGACGCGAGAATCACACGCACAATAGCCGCTGTGCATACTCAGGCAGCCGTCGCATCCACAACCCTTGCAAAAGCGAATCTGACAATTGTGGTTTACATACGGAATGTCGCATATCTCAAGGAAGAACCGATAGCTTCTTGTCACCCAACTATGGCCGTTGGCACAGTTGTTCCAGACGCATTTTATCGGATGACTGTGTTTCTTTAAGAATCGTTCACTTAGCCGACTCATAACGATCGGTTACTGAGCCTAGTAAGAGTTCGCTAATCAGGCTCAGCATATTTCGGTGAAGGCGTGGTGAAAGACGCAAAAACCTGTCCGGTTGCTAAATTCTATTTCCAACAAGACGAGCCCCAACTCTGGATTGGGATCCTCAAGAGCAAGAACAGCTAGCGTGAGCAATGCTACGGAAGACGGAAATTCTGACTTAACCTCCTTAGTATCTACAGCGAATGAGTAAATGCGAACGCGTATATAAATTTATATATGAATGCACTACATATACGCTATATACACTCGAAACGTAATATGAGAGGGAGAAGAACTGATCTCAAATTTGCACTATGATATGTGGCCCAAACAGATTCACCAATTTGTAGGGTCGGACGCGTCGAAGCCTGCCGGTTAGAAATAACGCAACGGGTGAAAAGGAGTATATTGTCGGTAGTCAAAGTTGACGCAAGAGCAGGCGAATAACATGATGAAACGTTAACACAGCAGGACGACAAACGATCACGCAGCGGAATAGTACGTTCGAGTGCGCGGGGTGCTTGTCGGTATCAATACTCGTTCAAACAAACGTTTGAGCGCACACAGAAGCTGAGGACCAAAAGAGTACAAACGACAATCGTAGCATTAACGCAGGTGGAAATAAACAGCTATAGACGTTACATATTCGATAACGCTATTGGCGCAAATTAAGGACATGAAACACAAACAAACAGTCAAAAAAGTAATTAATCCACACTTTGTTGATAACTTTAGTGTAATGTAGCACTATGATTTATCAGTTATTTTACTCACGCCGAATACTGGATGCACTACACCACAATCAGTTCGAACTAATCAGATCACATCACTGAGCCCTTTCTTACTAACCACGAAATTGTTTCTGGATAGACTATTTCTCAAAATTGTTTCCTCACCGTATTTAAGTTACACTGAATCAGCTGCACCCGTTCCACGAAATGAAAACTTGTTAGAATAGTCCTCCATAAAAAACTTTGTAGTTTAAAATCTCCCGGGCTTGCCGGGCGGTCGTTACCGTTTTGACTGTGCGCTCTTGTCCCCCGCGTTCTGTGTTCGTGTCCTTTTTCCATGGCTTGTGCGACATTAAAACGCAGCCAGAACTTTGATATTTTGCAATCCGCAGCTACAAAGCGTCGTCGACTGGGGTCTTGCATTCGTTCGTTCACGTCGGCTCCAGCTCCAGATTCACCCTTTATCCCCAGCGAACCGACGACACAAAGTGAGTTAACTGTTTTTTAGAATATTTAAATGAAAGACTCTTTTAAGTATGGTGTTATCACAATTATTTGCACTCGATAAAGTGACTGCTTCAGGTTCACCAGTCGCGTGCACACATGTATTTTCAACCTGGACAGTGCCATGCACATCAAAATACGAATGGCTAGTGGACCGAATGTGTGTCATGTGATTGCACCGAAAAATTCAAAAGTGGGTGAAGGCTCAAATCACATGACCCATAAGAGGGTTCCACTGGGCGTCCAGTACGTTTACTCAAGGACCAGATGTGTTGGACGGAACGATTAAGAATGGATTGCTACCTTCATCACCCCCCGCAGCAGTCCATAAGCCGTTCTCTCATAAAGTCTAGTGCAAACAAGGTGAACAAGAAAACACTCCATGATTTTGGAAAGAATACCAACTGAAAAAAATCGAACTCGATTTGGCTGTAACGGAATGTAATGCATAGTTTGGATACCTGAAAAACCTGTCGGACTTTCGTAGGCCATGCACACTCACTTTTGTGTCCGCAGACTAAAACATGACTTCCGAAGTCCTGTATTTTAAAACGCCCGTATACGCCGACCATTGAACTGTAGCCATCATCTTGGTTGCAGGTATTCGCTTCGGCTAAATCTGTCAGAGTGACAGAAGGCAAAGAACGTCTGCGCCTGACCGTCACCACAAGTAACTTGCGCTGCATTACTTGTGGTCCCACTCACACATCGCGTATCCAGTGTAGACCCGGAGGAATAAGACCAGGAGACGTCCAGCAGTCCAACGATGCTTAACCATTTGATTGGTTGGTCGGAAACTGAGACCCCTGTCGAAAAATGAACGGGGATGGACTGCAAAGTTAAGATCTAGGCTGGAAAGAAAAACATCGAAAACGTAGCTCAAGAAGCGCTGTCATCTGCGAACAGAAGCACGCGCATTGTTGAAGTATGTAGTCTAGTTGGGGTGCCGAAACGTTTACTATTCGTTAGGCGCACATCCGTTCGATACTCAATCTCAACGCCGTCCTCCACCTAGTCCTGAAGAGCAACTGTTGGCATTGCAGCCAAATATAAACTAATTGGGGCTGGGACTAGGATGCAACCCTGCTTCACGTTAGTGATAATGTCAAAATTAGCAGAGGCCGATCCACACGATTGTACCTTCGCCTTCATGCCCATGTGCAACATTCTAATCAGGCTGAGGAACTAAGTGCACATTCACACTTGCCAAGCACGGTCCACAAAGCCTTGCGGTTCCTGAGGTCATAAGCCTTGGATGTGTGCGCGACGAGAGCACATAGGCGCTGGTTGCATTCCCGGCTCTTCCGTTGAATCTGTAAAGTGGAAAGCGCCGGGTCGATCGTACTACGACTCGCTCGGAATCCACACTACTACTCGGGAACATTGGCCTCCAAGACGTTTGCATTCAGTCAGTTCGAGAGGATTCTGGCAAGCACATTGCCAGCGCTGTTCAGAAGACTAATACTCCGATAGCAGTCGGCGAATTGCTTGCTATCCTTACCTCCAAACAGAAATCTAGTACGGATGTCCTAGAAAATTTGTCACATTATTTTCTGCCCCCAGATGGAATGAACCAGCTGAAACGAAGCGCGTTCAAACGCTGTTCCACCATTTTTCAGTATTTCAGTTGACAGTCTATTTTCTCCATTGTTAGTTGTGTGATCACTGTATGCACTTTTGGTCAATTCGAGGCGACAGCAAGTGAAGATTTGATGGCCTGTGCGACAACCTTTTTATGGTCGTCTAGTCGATGGTAGCAGAAGGTTTTGGTGTGATGTTACTGTCGGCGCTTTATTCATCTACTCAAGGTGATGGCAATAACGCGTACCTTTATCCAACACGAGGATATTTTCATACTAACGGTTGGACATAGATGAAACAAGCAGTCACCCAGTCGATAGTGTGGGTAACACGATTCGATCGTTTGAGGCCGGGGTGAGAGGTGGAGGGACTCACGTGTGCACGGGTAGACAGGTGGCGTGCGGACAAGAGTAGTCGCGAATGCCACATCTCACTCCTAAGCAAAGTTACTTTCCTGATATCGTTGAAACCCTTTAGCATTATTTCCTGCACCCAGATGGGATGGACAGCTGGAGCAAAGGGCGCTCCACGCTGTTCCACCATTTTTCACTATTCCTCCCGACAGTCCATCTTCGCCTGCAGCCTTCCCGTTACGTAGTTGCCCTATCACTATCTGCACCTCTGGCAAATCCGAGGCGACAGCAAGTGAAGATTGGATGGCCTGTTGTGGCGGTCTGTTTTTACCCACCCAGTCAGTGGTAGCAGGACGGTTTAGTAGGCTACCAAATTGTTTGTGCCAGACTTTCATGATGTCCTATGGCTGTGTGCATGAATAGCCAGAGCAATTTTCCACGTCAGTCAGTGCTCTGGTAGGCTTGACCGATCGGGTCGAAAGTCGCCCTAATCGAGTCGTAGAACTGCTTGTGTTGTGGGCGATCGGCGTAGTTCTACACCTGCTCTTCTTGTTTCCCCTACCACTCGTTCTCTTTCCTGCGAACACGTTCGGTCAGTTGACGGTGAGTACTCCAGAATTTCACTCTCTTGTTTTCATTGTCCGGGTCCATCGTGGAAGCGGCAAACGTTGCGTTCTTCTCTCGTAACAAATTGGAGGTAGCTGCTTTGTTGTCGAACCAGTCCGGACGTTTCTGGCGTTCGACACCGATCGTCTTGGCGGTTGCTGACGTGATTTGTTCGTTGAAGCGCTGCCACATATCCTCAGGTTTAATGGATACGGATGACATGCAAACGGAAAATCAGCCACATACAGCAGCCAAATTGCGGTAGCTGTGCACAAGTTTGAGGGCCACACACCTATGAAGTCAACACGCTCACCTGGCCAATACGACTGTAGAGAAGAACAAGTCACAAACACAAAACCAGACCAAATAAGAACACACGTCGAGTAGAAAGAAAACAAAGCACACTGGCACTAGCCACAACGAGTATCTGCCTTTTGCTTGGCTGGTCCTTTTTTGTCAATCTGACACGGTTGAACCTGCAGGGTCCGAAGATCCAGTCGGCATAGTCCGACTGACCATCGCGCTAAGGTAGCAGAAAAGGTCATCTTACAAGTGATGTAAACGACTAGGCTTACTGATGTCCGAGACTGACTGGTAAAGCTCAGCGTTCAGTTGTTGGGCGCGCAAGCACCCGAAGGTGTGTTTATGGCCGTAGTCGATCGTTTGCCACCTTGGAGGCGCAGCCATGGCGGTATGATGTGTCGGAAACTAGCGAAGTTGCCCTTCAATCATCATGCTCACCGATGGATGGTTGACGGAAACAGGAAGCAACAGCGTTTGAGAGTTTCGTGTCATGATGCGTAGAATCACGGAGCCAAGTGCACTAAGGCTGAAATATGGAAAACAGGTGCAGCATCTGATCTGGGACAGAATGTGATCTAGATGAGCTGGAACTGAAGGTACGAATCAGGTCACCTCTAATCCGTCGAAAATCTGGTGAATGGATGCACTCCCTTAAGAGCTGCATTATGAGGTACAGTTTGTAACTCACGAGCGGCCTTGGTGTGCAGGCCGTCGAACATTTTCGAGGAGCAGTTTGCTCTTCTGAAGAAAAGGAGGCTCAATAACAGGTCCATTTTTGAGGTGCTGCTCAGTGATGCTATTGTCGCGAATCTTGAAACAAGAAGAGTCAAACTCCTCGAAAGTTCGGTTGAGTGGCGCCAAGTGTTGTTAACTTGGATCATATTTGCACTCGCATGGAGAGAGCTTGACAGGGAATGCAAAACGGACTTCCTTAAGTCCTCCTCCACGGGATCCGATTAGGGCGGAAAGCTACTCAAGCGGTAGGTAGTGTTCGCAAGTGTCAGATGTACATAACATCATACTTCTCTGCAGTGAATTCGAGTTTATTCGTCTGAGACCAATTGCACAACACATTCAAACCATCTTGCCCTATTACAATAAACATTGGGTGCATTCAAACTCTAACGTCATGCACAAACAGTAGCAACGGAAGCAAAGTCGAGAGATCATTGATGAAGGTAAGGGACAAACGGGCCAAGGGTAGAACCGTGAGGCTATCCTACCAACTAAGGTACTCACAGTTGATGCGTACGCGATAGTGTCGGTCGGTAAAGTTTAACTCTAGCCAATGAGAAGGATTACCTTGCACACCATAGTGGTGAAGCTTGTCAATCAGAACCGAGTGATTCACCCGGTCAAACGCTAGCGAGGTCGAGGTAAACGACATAACCACCACTACTCCGATCCGCTGATTCCATCCACAAGCCAGCGACCATCAACAGGTTCGTCGTGGAAGAACGACCCTTCCTAGAACCACACCAATAAAGATGTTACGTTCCATTTCACTAGGGAGTCCTTCAAAAGTTGTCAGAAATTACAACAATTTGATGGGACGAGTGTTTTGCATGGTACGCTGTTTGCGTCCTCAGATTGTACAGCGTCGCTACTGGGTTGGATTTGCTCTAACCTTGTCTTTGTCGTTGCAGGCAGGCCGCTCTAGACTGATTGCTTCAGGTACCTGGGCAACACTGTCCCATCGGCCTGTAGTGTTTCTGCCGAGGTGCTCATAAGGAGAGCAGGAACACTTAGTGCATTCTTCAGTCGTCGTCATTTATGGCGTCAAGAAGGCATCTGATTATCACCTGGAGACAGGGTTTACAATACGCATGCACGCTCAGTCTACCTCCATTCATGTAGAAGATGCATACAGATTCTCGATGCTCAACCTCTGTCATCGGTGGTCCACAGTGGTTTTTAAATACCATGCAGTCATGAAGGAGGATACGGGTCCCAACCAAGAAAAAGAACGAAGGAGGGAGACCTGTCTGCTAACCGAACATATCGATTTCAAACCACTACGCCGTTTTCAAGTGCGGTGACTGAATAACGCGACAGTCTGCTAGTGCATATCTGGGATATGTGCACACTCCCCACCGGCAACCGAGATAATAAGTGCTGCTCAGGTTGGTTGTGCCATGTACTACGTATGTTGACGGGGCTTCTGTCTCATCGCGCATTGTTCGTGGCATCTGCTGAAGGTTGGAAGAAGCCGCAGAACGTTCAGACGAAGGTGTGGTTATGGACAATGACGGTGTTGACCGCCCCTCTAAAAGCTGTTTGGGAGTTCGCGACCGCTCTTTGGCGATGTTCTCGAATGGAGCAGTATGTTGACTTTTCACGAATCTTTTTCCATAGTTCTTATGCATTCGTACTTGCTATTATTGCTGCTGCATAGACTACCGTCAAGACCGACGACAGTCTGAGCCATAGCACCCTCGAATACGACCCAAATATGAAAATCATTATCATCACAACAGCCATGAGCCTGACCAAAGGTACTGTGGCTCGGGCCGCCGCTCACCTCAACAGTGACGTGGAATATCCTAGAAGGAAAGATTCCTAAGAAGGTCAACAGATATTAAGCGGAAGAAGTAGAAATGGTACGGATACAGATATGCCATTGACTGCGACACATCGCCATCTCGGATAGCGTATCTAACCAGCGGTTTGAGCGATCACGAGGACCCCATCCGGGCAGGCGATACATGCCCACTTTGCTCAGTGGAGCAGTCAAGGTCTTCATATTTCGTGACCATGTTGTTGCTTGACCACCACGCGGTTTTACCCAACTGTTGCTGGCCTCAGCATATAGTGGCCGGTACGGTAAACGCTCAGCTGGCATACGGAGCACGTGACCCAACCATCGCAAACTGTGCAACGTAATTAGTTGACAAATTGATCGCGCATCCCGAGCGTTCCGGAATACGCGCCGGCGAATTGCCACATTGCTCACGCGATCAGTCCACCTAATGTGGGCCAATTGGCGGNTCACCTTGTTCAGTATGGTCTGCATGTCTTCGGCAGAGGGGCTAAGTAAGACGGTGTAGTCCGCGTACTCCAGATTGGTCAATCTAGCGCCAGGAAGAAGCTCAATATCAAGCCCACTGGATTCACAAAGCGCCCTCTCCAGGATGTCGTACATGACAAAATTGAACAGGAAGGGTGAAAATAGTGGTGAACAACTGTGTGTGTTATACACGGTTGATAAATAGGCACCATACACTATGTAATTTAAGCCCACGCTCCAAAATCGTCCGGACCCAGCTAAGTGGTATTTCCTGATATTCTAGGGGCGTCTCAATTACTCATTGAAAGCTTGATGTAGCACTACCCTTCTAGATTACAGCAAAATACCATGAACCAAGCAAAATCATGGATTTCATGCTTCGAGCTAACGGGCTGTTCACTTCAAACGGAAGGTCGTTCCGGTTATTTTCTACTTTAAGAACTTATCCGACAAAGGTCTGAGGTTGGGGTCTAAAACTTTTTGTCACGACCTTATGGTTCGCTATCATTCGCTGGAAACCGTTTTTTAAGTTCTGTAATGGAGATGCTGTGGGTTTGAATTCGGTCAGTGTGGAGTCTTCGAACTTCAAGTGGTTAGAGATTAGAAATCTCACATCATGGTTCGTAAGGAAAGTTTCCTGGGCCCGTGGTCAGTTTCGTCGTTCGCTGAACACGTCGGCTGTGCCTTTTAATTTTTCTCACAGACTGATTTACATACCTGAACCGACGAAGCCTCTTGGCGTTACTCATAATTCCGCAGTCTACTTATCTCTGTTGGAGGAGGGCAAGTGAACTTGTTGGGCAGCCACTGCTGCAAAATGCCGGGAAAATTCTGATTGCTTTCTTGGTCACTGCAGTTGCGCTGTCTCGTTTAAGTAATGGAATTGTCTAATACAGTCTTGAGGCTGCTGGAGATCATAGACGTCAGACGAAACAATGGATTGTCTCTGGTACTCACAAGATGCCGGCGTGGACCTTCTCAGCGGAGGACTGATTGTTCTTGAGTATACTGACGACAAGGTGTTGCTGTTTGACAACTATCAAGCAGCACAAACAGCGCTATTTCGCATTCTGGTAAGTATTTCTGAATGCGCCTTGCTGCCTCAAAATACCAAGTGGTTCTGCAAAACTGCTGTGAGTACGTAGATTTAATGTTAGAAAACGAAGCCATGGAGATTGACGACCAGTTTGTACACCTGGGAAGCTGCATCAGCGGCGGTGGTGGAGGTGTGGGAAATGAATCGCGTATCTCTAAGGCTAGGGCGGTGTTTGCCAATCTGGGGGCACCCATGGCGACATGGAGGTATTTTTGTGCTGCTCAAGGGCGACAGTGGGGGCAGCGAAACTTGGCCTTTCAGGGTAGAGGACGTAAACCGTCTTCAGGTATTGGATCACCGATGTTTGCGTTCAGTCGCTTGTATCGGATGGGCCTATGCAAACAAGTTCTTCTGTTCATATTGGACCGTCGCCTTGGTTACTAGCTCAGTCGCTTAACCCAAAACAGAAACGAGAAGAGACGCGGTAGCATCGTTTATTGGCAGAGCGCGATAAAACTAGGCCACTGAGGCTCTGAATTTACAGGACGAGACGGTTACCATAAATGCCCGACAGACAAAACGAATCGAATGGAACAGGCATATATGGCAGTCACGGCGTCAGAACAAATCACGTTACGGGAGCATCAGAAAGCAGTGTGAGAAAACACAATTCGGGTAGCGTGCATATGTTCGGCCGCACGGCTGCAATTCGATTGGCCGGGTAAGACCATACCACCGCTCACATCCGAGCTCGGCCGGTCGATCGAAGTGGCGTAATGTGTCCTGGCTATTTCGTTAGACGATGCTCTCAATAGTTCACTCCTTACATTTGCACAGACAGATAGTTCATATGTTAAAAATGCCAGCTAGTCGCCTGCCCCACCAAACACTCCTTGCCGACGCTGCGGCCGACTCTCGCAAGGTGCGGGGTGGACACTTGATGGCCTGGCGTAGACAAATGGAATCGTTCACAAAGAGGTTGTTCACTGTAGATCGGGTTCGTCTCTCGAGCTAGGACCCTCGCGACCCGCAGATTCGGTGGCTGGAGACGTTAGGTGAAATGGTGATTAGTCGGGCTCAGTGGCGTGAATGTTTTCGTTTGTCTGAAGTGAGTGCATTTAATAACGCGGGGTAGCGAAAGCCATAAAGAAGCTGTCTTTCACTTACAGCGCGGCTGTTTGTTTGCAAAGTTAACGCACATTGATGTTAAAGGGTTGAATATGGACGTAGCTATTTTTAGTAGTTAGGTCCCTTCCCGTCCCCGTCTTTTTTCTTCTCTCTTCTCATACAGACTTTGCTCCTTTTTATTCGCGGTTGTGTGACGGTTAATCACCAGTGGCTCACACTGATTTCCGTGGTGATGATTATGGTGGAGATCTTGTCTAGAGGGTGTAGATTTGCGAATCCTGACGATTGGAACCATGTTTCTCAACCTGGCTTTGTGTTGCTGGGACAGAAATTGTTACCACTCTGTTGACGCTGCTTCGTTTGTATCTTTGTTAGGTTTACGCGCAGTGTGCATTTATCCGATTAGTAGATAAGCCTAAGTGATCTTAAAGCTCTTCGAACAATATCGTTGTGGGTGAGGTATTTCTGCACCAATTAAGAAAAGTGGTAATCCTACCACACAAAAAGGGGTAAGTGCAATTCTTAAAGCTTGTACCGGTTTTGCAGTGACCGTGTGGAAATAATGAAAACTCCAATTAATGGATAAGCTGAAGCGAAGCATCATTTGAAGGATTGTTTAACCGTCCGTGTGTTGGTAATCTGTCGTCTAACGCTGTCTAACGCTCGGTTAGACATGTCTGGCTACGAAATGGTTACCAGTTTTGATTGGGTTTTAACAAACTTAGAGTATGCTCTCATCGGCGTTTTGCTCTTACCTCGGTTGTATTCCCTGAAACTTATGGTCTTGTTTGTTTGCTTTCTTGATTAATATCAGAGTTGGTTTTGGGGTGCCCCATTCTTCATTTGTGACAGTAGACAGTGGGCACAAGTGTCTCCCTATATGGTCCATTGTTTCCTCTTCTGAGGCCAGAGCGCACACTCGGTTACGGTGTCACTAGATTGACCCATCAAAGTACCAATAACCCATGTGGTTCATTGTACACACCTTTAAGGGGGAACGACGGCTCAGAGATCAACAAATTTCATCAGGAATACAGGTGTATCCGGCGTGTATGCTCGGTTGGTTGGATGGCTCCTATCTAGCTACATATGAGTGTGTATACCGTGAGTCAGTGATCTGTGCATTTGTCTAAAGTCGTCGTCGTGTCTGGTCATTATTCTGAGTGACATCACATTCATTGGAACCAATTGACGGTTTATCTTTGCCTGTGGGTGTTGATAACCAAAGACCGGCAAGGTACAATTATTTCATCCGGGTGCTAAGTTCGCCTGAATGTCTTGTTCACGCAGCATGGTTACGTCGTGCTGGTAATTGATGCATTGATTTAGACCTATTCAGTTGCTCACGACGCGTTAGGCCCTTTTTTTAAGTAGCTGGCAAAATTTACAGAGTGGGTTGAATTGGTATGCGGCTTTGTCGGTAATAGGCCTTACGCAAACGGCTACTGAATGTTCCCATCAATGATATGAGCGAACTCCAAATTACTCTGTATTCTCCGGACAACGTTCGTAGCAGAAAGAACACCATCTCAGAATGTTTCCTCGGTGAGTGGTGCAAACATTACGTTAGTCCTTAAAAGATGGTAGTAACTCGCTCCCTTTCAGAGTAACAGGATTTATCATTATTGCAACTCTTGGAAGACAGAACGAGCTACTTTTTGATGAGCACGTCTCCACTGTCTTCGAGAAGTACATGCGGAAAATCGCTCGGGCCAAAAAATATTCGGCGCAGGGGGCTAGGTGAATCATGGTTAGATGTACTTGCTCAACGTGGGCCGTCTGGTACCGGTGACCCGGACCAAATTGACTAGCTTTAGAAGGCTTCGAATATAGCACCTGATTCCACTGCGTGCGTATTCTAACCCCTAGATTTCATAATCCCTTCATCAGGGCTTTGTGAGACCGCGCTTCAAAGAAGTGTTCTTTTCGTAGCGTTCAGTGCCAGCGGGTGTTGAGGGATGGATGTCAAGATCCCATCGGGAACACAGAAGCATAATAGTTCCACCCGCAACTACTGCAAGTACTTGAAGAACTTCCTGCAAGCATCCCCAATGTGTATTTGCTGTTGCGTGGCATAGAAGGTAGTCTATCGATAGTTGACTAGTACAGCTGGGTCAGGTGGCCTGTTTACGTTTCGACTTGTTTTACGGGGCACCACCGAGACGTATTGGTGCAAAACAACGCATGGTCATAGCCAAGTTGACCTTCACGCATGACGAAGAATTGCGCGAGGTGACCGACGGACGTTTTGAAGGGCGAAAACAATTTTATCATCATCATCATAACAGCCATGAACTTAACCCAAAGACTTTAACTGGCGAGCAACAGACAGTGGTCTAAGCACAAAACCGCCTGTGTCCCTGTTGTCTGAGCCAAGGCTATCGACTACGAACTTGCCCTCTAAGTAAGTCTTGTTTTGACGATGAGCGACTGACTGGTGCATTCATTTTTCTCAATCGACGGACGGAGTAATGAAGACACTGGTGGAAGTTATTCTTGATCTTTTCCCGACCACAAGTTGCTAGAACTTACGCAAGTATAGTAAAGTGAACACGTTTGCCATTTTGTGGCTTGCTTACCCGGCGTGATCTTCGGAGTTATTCAGAGTAACACCGACTTCCTTATTCCGGAAGGTAATGCTTAAAGGTCCCTGGTGAGTCTCAAGTGAAACTTTGGAGCTAGATGAGCACTACAGTTAGAATGCAGTACTGAGATCATAAATACGCACATAAGTGACTGGTTTCTAACGTACAGAGTAAGCTTGCGTGCTGTTTTTTTCACACTACTGTGTGAAAGCTGCCGGTTTAAATGGCGTATGAGGTCGAAGTAAGCAGCAGTAATAGACCTCATGTTTGAATAAACTCGCTGAGGTGGTCGTTCTTCGTAGGGGAGAGGTCAGGTTTCGGCTTTTGATTTAGGGAACAGCGAACAACATCCAGGCTGACATACAAATCGACATTCGCTCCAGCATTTACGCTGGTAATGGTGTACTGAGAAAAGTGAAGTTGAAAATTGGCAAAAGCTGGTTTAGGAATGTTTGTAGAATATCCAGCATAGCAACACAACTCATTAGGCAACGTGAAATGGTTGGTTGTGCATTGTTCATAATTTGATTGTACGCTGGGTACTACCCAATCGTCTCATTGCAGGTGGAAGTTGGGATTTAAGGGCTTCATCCCAAGTTTTACGTCAGTCGTCTTACCTGTAAGACCGCAAAACGCACCACGGAGTTTAGGATCGGTTGGGGGTCAGTGGTCCGTTTTAGTGCCTCACCGTGGCGATCAGTATTACGCACCGCGCTGTTCCTTGTGGCTGTGCTGAGTGAGGTTTCCATTTTACCCGACTATCATGTCAGATAAACCCAAGTGGATGAACCAGATGAATAACAGTTACACTTGGGGTTGTATGTTACATTACCGGCTGAATGAACGTGATTAGGTAGTAAGGCACTACTTTGTGGCAGCCGAATTATTTTTCTTTGCAGTACTGATGTTTCCTGACTGAGGAAGAGGGAGACTGGGAACGATACCCCTAAATACAAAGCATTCAGGTTGCCCAGCGACTGGCAGTGGCTGCCGGCCTTCATTATCGAATGCGACAAGAAAACCTTTCCGTATAAATCAGAAACGTGGTGTGCTGCGCATATCAGTAACCGGACTCAGACCACTGTTTACTTACTGTGCCCTCGAGCTAGGCAAATCCCTCACTTCCAAGCTTGTCAGTCTCTTGAGTCATCGACTATAAGTGTGGTCCCTTCAAAAGCCTGCCTTCTGTTGCCTCTAGTTGTATTTTTAAGCCAGCAACTCGAAGTGGGGTTCATCATGCCAACCACATAACGTCTTATAGACTCCGTACGCAATATAGCAAGAAAATACCAGAAGTCGTTCCCACCGTAATGGCCTTATTCGAGCATCGCCACTTTCTTGTCCTATTTTCCCCCCCGTTTTTTCTACCATCGAGTGTTACTTGCTTCCTGAAATCGGCAACCGGTAAAAGTTCGTACTTTACCGTCCACATCCCAATAAATAAATCAGCATGTTCTGACAGTTACGCTTGATGTGTGCTTTGTCTCGGCGACGCAACTCTGCAATTCGAACGTTTGCCTTTTCGTTTGTCCCTGCAGCATAAGCTACATAAGCCTCACAACAAGGTGATCAGGTGAACACATCCGACGTGGCTAGCTCGAGGATTGATAAGGGCTTGTTCATCTGTGGTCTTTGCACATTTGGTCGAATCAAACCATTTGATCAACCCGGTCGATTCTGTCGGGTGTCTGTGGGTACGGTTGAAGTGGTTCAAAGGTCGTTTACTAGCTTCCACAGATGTTATTGTAGGCCGATTACCCTCACTCCCGTTGGGCACGTAGAAATGTCTGGTCGAAACGCTGAACCTCCCGCGGCCATGTATCTCTACCCCGGATCAGTTCTTTACGTAGACGTACCGATTCTCTCACAAACGTTTACAACTCACGTGATTAGTGTTACATAACTGGGCCTCATGAGTTCGGCTAACCTGGCATTATTGATTGCCGTCCACTATTCCACTGGTGCACCATCCCCGGCGAACCCATGTAATGTATTTAGCCTGGTGATAAAGCAGTGAAAACAGACTTGTTTGCTACGCGTTTCTCAGTTCGAACACGCGAAGAAGCGTATCACACGGGGTCCGCCTTGTTTATCGCAATCATGACCGTAACTCGATCATATCGCCTTCAGTTTTAAGCGGCGCCACTCCGTGGAAGGCGCGTGCATTTTGGTGCACTCACCTGAACTCAGACCACGCGGTCGTGCATGCCTGTTTCGTATCGTTCGTAAGAGCGAAATAATTATTTGGTATTCAAGCGAAAAGAGCGTTAGGAATGCTTTCCAAATGACACTTAAGAGTAATATGCTCTGGCGGTCACTGAGAACAAGTCGTACTGGTGCTGTAGGGAAACATGTTCCGGACGAACTGAGCGTGATTTCTGCTACGTCGATGAACTATATGATTAGTCGCCGTTCGTTTACACCTGATACTGAATGTGACCACGATCGTCAGGAGTTTTACTGTGAGCCCACTGACGGTCTGCGCAAGAGCCATGGGCATCGCTGTGGCGAGTAATCAAGATATTGGTGAGCCTTATCCCTGGGGATGGCAAAATGTTATTTTCACTGGTCCGTATTTGTGTTGGTCGTGGAGTTGATATAAAAGAGACCGTATTTGAAAGCAGTGGTTTAAGCCATCGTTGGTCAATCATGCTGACATGAAAAATGGGCCGAACACCTCGAGGAACAATTCAATTGGCCTTACTTGGACCACACAAACGGTGGACACAAACAGCGTCTATTTTCTCTCCTCGATTTCGTCACGGAGGACGTTCCGGGAAGAGTGCTTGAGGGCCTCAGTGAATTTGATATTGGGTTTCTCCCTAACACTAAGCTCTGGTTAGCCCTTTTGCCAAACGCATGTAGACGTCTGAACATGGTGAATGCCCTTGCCGGTTCGTAAGCAATGCCTTTCGCTCTTGCAGTACGAATTATTGCTTCAGAACCGGGGTCCTTTTACTCTCACGTTCATTGTCATCGACAGTCTGGTTGAGCCTGTGGACCATTTGACTTGTTCGGGAAGCACTGTCTCATCAGCCTGTAATATTGCTGATGGAATGTAAGTGTGAGCAGTAGAAGCTTGTGTTGTTTCAACCAGCCTATACCGTCTGCGGTTCCCAGTAGCTGCCTGTTTGTCGTCAAAAGGAATGACGACGCTTTTTATGCGATCTGCTTCGATTGGTGGACCACAACCCTGGTCTGTTATCGGAAACAATGTGAGCAGATTTGCTTTGTTTAGTTACCGTTGTCTCTGCTAATTGTCCCACATCGAGTACAGTGACCGTGTGAACAATGTGGCCATTCATCACCGCGTATGTCGAAGGATTCGGAATTCACATTTGTCAAGTCTCGAATTTTGCGATGGTTGTGCTAGCTATATTTACCACATCGAACCCTATTTAGTGAGACTATCCACGTTTTGGCAAAACTGCCAGGCAACAACGGGATCGCGAGAAATCTCGTCCATTTAACCGTTTAGATGTTTACCCGGTTGGATAATCCATAATCACTGGTTAACAATGTTGTCTGAGGTGATGGCGTGTAAAAGTTACTGACGTCTGCTCCGACCACTTCTCAAGTTGCTCTCATCACCCTCATTTTTGTTCGTTTTTCTTTTGATATTTTTTCCACGTAGGGCATTATGCTTCATTATTAAGGAGGGCGATGTTTGGAGCTACATTATCGTCGATCAAGCCCATAACTGTTATGAATGACAACAAATAACCCATATATCGGTTCGTAAACCCTTCAGATAGAATTAATCTATCCGAAATGCTCCGTGCATCCTGTATGAGACTATAGTCGGGGCTGTTCAGTTGCGAAGGTGTGTCCGGACTATTATATATATCTTTTCTATTGATTTCAATTCCAAAAGGGTAGTTACGATGTCTGCATGCTGCTGCTAATGCTCGATTATTGAATAGGTCACGTGCCCTCTAAAGGGACTAGCTATTCCACGGCAGTGGATCTCAAATGAATTTCTGTATTTGTTAGACGTCAAACGGAATGTTCTCGCTGGCATTTCATTCAGAAGGAGTATCCGTAATGAGCTGAGGCCTATCGTGAAGCTTGATTAACGGTGTAAATTGAAGAAATGGAAACCACTGTTGCTTAAGGAAACACCGGCAGATTCTTCAAGCATATCCGTACCACTGGTGCAAGGCATCCGTCTGTCAGTGAAACTATGAGCAAGGTAGACAGCGCACATTCATAATAAGTCTAGAAGGTTGGACTGCCGAACCGAACAATTTGAAGGTCAATTTAACTGGTATTCCATTTTTACTGTGTTACCGTGCCAAACCGGCAACGCAGTGTCTTGGTCGGTAGACAGCGGTACACCTGTCCAAACTGAAGTCCGCTGTTTCATTTCGATTCTCAAATGCAATAGGGCTGTTGGCTCAGATTACCTCGTGTCGACGCATTTTGAAGAAATTGAGGAGGCGTTGTTAGAGGCCTGAATTTGTGTGGACGGCGTAGAGCGTCTCTCTCTATTGGGGTCACATGCTAATAATGTCCATATCGGAGAGAGGAGTCAGGAGCTCTTGCGGAAACCATAGGAGAATCAGAACACAGATTTGCCTTGATCCAGTTCGCCATGAACGACAGAAGACATCACGAGATGTTAACATTTCGTTTGCTATCTCCATTCGCGAACGCAAAACATTACAATGTATAGGACATATGGATAGCAACAACAATAGAAACGATTAACAGTTTGGGTTTACATGAAATGAGGACTGTCATCAGTTCCAGAGCAGGCCAGCTGCTTTGGTCGGCAGTTTTAGTAAGCACGAGACGGATATCGAGTATTGATCAACATTGCCGTAGAGAATGAAAGCAATTTGGGATTCTGGTGGGGAATAATACCACCTACTCTGAAGGCGAGTCCTAGGCTTAAGTCTTGAACTACCCTTTGTTCCAGCTCTCTTAGCACTTACCAACGTGTATCCAACATTCAAGACGCAAGCGCCTCTTTTAGCCACAAAGGAAGCTCTGACTGTTGAGCTTATTCCGTCGTTCAGCATAGAAGCCTTCACGTGTAAGGGCATGGCTTCTTGGTTGTTCCTCGCAAATTCACCGGGAGAAATAAGAGGGTTTTTGCACAATCATGGTTTAGCGTGGCATACTGAAGTTAGGTCTGGAGCCCCATAGATTTCTTCTCGCTCTTCTCTACACTTGCACCGATTCACTTTTCGGCTAGTTGGTCGGTCGTTGTCGACGTCAACAACACTCCGAGTCATGGTACCCACGGGTAGAGCTAAGATGCTGGGTTTGTGTCATCTAGCACACTGTGTCTACGACGTTTCGCGATCCTCTCGTATTTGCTTGCGGAATTCCAGCCAAGTACCGTTTCAAGCTGACTTGCGCCCGCTGCTGGATGGGATATTCCGACAAACATCAATAGCTCCTGATGACTTCACAAAGACCCAGCTGTTGGCAGCTGGTCGAGCAGTGGCACCATTGGAAGCAGTATCACAGATCAGATACAAGCGCGCCGGGGTAAGTGTAGAGCGCTTTCGTCCCTGCTAGTTTAAGTATATCAGTTTGTATATGACGACGAACTGGCATCCCACCAAGACGTAGAACAAATTCGACACATGCCAGCCCATGATAAGAGTGCACAGGTTGACTTACAGTCTTGGAAACAACCATTCCACCAACAGTTGATGGTTATGTGGTCAATCTGTGTCCACGATTGACTTGGCAATGGAGATCGCCAGATAGCAGACTGCTGTCTGGAAGGACGGAAATTCGTAAGTATCAGAAGCAGCCCGTTATCGGCTGCAACAAACGTTCATCGTTGTCTGTTCGGTGAATACCGTAAGAGTGTGTCACCTAGGTCACGCTCATCAGCACTTAGTATGCCTACTTGAACGGTCAGAGCTGCAACCATTACTGCAATATCCGTGCGCCGCGCGACATACAGAAGATTAGGAACCGGTGATGATAGTAACCTGCCTGTAAATTGCACTCTGGGAGGGCATATGCCGCAACAACAAACACAGCGTTTGGGATGAGCGCTTCTCGATGTTCTAACCGTACCTTCGAGTATACCAGCACCAGGGCGGCTGTTGACGAGTATCCAGTCATGCAGCGCCTTGTGCGCGTATGCACTTAGGGCAGTTCCAGCACCTGCTTGGTCGGTGGCCTGAACTCCAGTGTATCCAGACAAGCGCACACTTTATGCACGTAATGAAACAGGTAATAGAGACGGTTATTGTTGTTACACACCATCGCACAAAAATGCTTAAAAAATATCACTAGTTTATCATGAGAATGTCATTTTATCCTTTACTTTATAACATCTCTCCTCAATAATAACTCATAGGGAATTGCACTGATGGAATGTCTGTGTTTATAGTCTGGTGTCTGTAGACCTCAGCGTTAAGGCGGTCTTTGGAAGCAGTGGCCATCTGCTCCATTTGCTTGTAGTGATCTACATAGGAGCATCATTAAGGAATGTATCACAGAAAGTAGAAACAAGAGGTAGTTGAAAGGGCGCAACTCATGTCTAGAGTTAATTAGTTGGAAGAAGGTTCAGGTCGGTAGTTACGAGCCGCGTGGTCAACGAAAACTAGAAATAGCTAGCTGGCGAACCCACGATATACTAGTCGTGAACGCGCAGTACGGAACCTATCGATACCCAAAACCCTGAGGAAGCACGAAAGCTCTTCAGCATTTACTCAAAAACTGAAGGTATCATAGCAGACCATCGTCTTCGTGTGTATAAACCGATCGACCGTGAAGAAACCCGTTTTAATAATACAGTAAAAGTGGGCAAAGAGGACAAAGGAGAAATGTGCTGCAAAATTTAGTTTCAGCAGGTTACGATGCACATAGATAAAACTCGGAATCGCAGAATGTTTCGCAAATAAATTCTCGAAAATTACACAATTTTTCGGTATACGACTTCTCCCAAAGGTGATTTTTTCGGATACTTCTTTTAGTTTTCCATGCAGTCTTCCCAGAATCAGTGGCGGTTATTTCGGTTATGTTCACAACAGTGTGTCCTTTGTTGCAGATTTCACGTTATCTAATTTTTATGACAAGTTTGCCAGGATTGTTGTTTTGCACTTGAAAAGCGATACGCGGTACAGTCGATTCTGAGTTTATGTAGGTCCACGAGTAAGCGGTTTCTCGCTCTAACATTCTTTTGCGGTTCAGCATCCTTTTTCCAGTGAAGTCGACTTGTGTCCGAGGTGTTTGACGTTACTGGACACATTGTGGCCATCAATGAGCATTCTAATAGTGTAAAAAGTGGCCTTGTTCTATACAATACGGAGCATGTTTCGCGCTGACTACCGGTTGAAAATATTCCCAATGGGCTATGGGTCACGTACAAGTTGGCGTAACTAGGTGAACTAAAATTTGACTGTCAGACAGTTGGTTAGTGATGGCTGTTCATAGTGTTGTGACTTATTACGAAGCCGTAATGCTATAGTGTGATCCCACTGACTGTATGGATACTTTATGCGGTTTGTCTACTCACGCGTTTACAAAAGCTTTCTGATCGGATTAATTCTCTAGATCCTAAATTACACGCTTAACCTTGAAATCTTGCAAACAATTGATCAGTATGTGCATTTATCCAATATGCAGCTCAGCTTAAAAGGCGAATTAAGGAGGAGATCAAACGCCTACAGCGAAGACGCTTGATTCCGAAATTTCTCGGCAGTCCTATTCCAATTACACAAGCAACCTTCAGCGGCCATTTACGTGAGGACACTGGTATGTTATAGCATTAAGCAAAAATTCACTTATTATACGGCTTACTTTTATGTTGTTTCCAGTGCTAAACCTGCTTTTAACTTGGTTGTGCGTTCTCCTGAGCCGTTTCCTTTACAGAATGATTTCAGTAACCCATGTAATTCTGTTAAATCACTTTCATGTTATTACGTAGGTTATTTGGCTATGGTCTTACTGTAATTGTAAACAAAGCGCCGTATACCCCACTGTTCTATCTCATTGACCTCAGCTCGTCAGTTTGGATTGTTGCTGACGCGATACTCACGAGAGCGGTGGATGTGTTCGTTAGCCGTAAATGTTTAGAACGAGAGATTTTCAGTTAGGTTCGCAATCCGTATGCTGGTATTCTGTCCTGTAGCTTTTCCTCTTGAAAGACGGGTTGTGTGGCAGTCAAACATCTGTATGACCCACTGATGTATTGCTGTCTGTGACGTGATGATGATGATGATGACAACGTCACAACGTATCAGCGTGAATTCGGAGGAATCCCAGTCTTGTAGGTGATAGTTCAGGCATTATCATGCGGTCGTTGTCGGTTGAAAAATTACGGCGTGACACAAAATTCACGTGATTACCCCGTTTGGAACCTTTAGCATCCCGTTGAACAACGCTGGGAGTTGCCAACTGCCACGTTGAAGAGTGGTCCAGTTGGACACACTTCTGGCGAAACAACGTGCTACCATCAATAGTGCGCATGCATCGCTAAAGTTGTTCCTCGTTTACAAACGTTTCACTTTTGTGGATAATGCTCATTTACCGCTTCACGTTTTCATCACGGTTGACCCCAGCTTGATTCACAGCATATGTTCGGATCGCCGAAAGCAAGCGTCGCATGTATGTATTTGAGTAAGTCTACAGTTGTTTAGCTGCTTCTTCGGATCATGTCAACAATGCTCAACCTGGTGTGTCTTAAACAGTACGAAGTAATCTTGTGAGAATGTATGTTGCTTACATACATGGGTGGGTATGAGTTTGGTCATGTACTTTGACTCGTATCATCGTTCATCACAAGAATTCTACTGGGGGAAAATATATTCAAAAACTAAGGTGGGATCAATTAAGTGATTGAGCAGCAGTGTCAGTGGAGCAAGACGTTGACTGCTGCAGTCTGCCGTATCGGTTAGTCTTTCTAACGAGCAAGTTGAATGTCAGGAATGTCATAACCGAACGGGTAATGCCAGTGTGATAAAATTGCCAGATTTTTGGAATTGACAACCATCTCTACATGATCGCTTCGCGGTTCGATCCAGTCGTTCGTCATCACGATGCATAATGTCCGGTACTGCGAACACTCGGATAACATACGCAGCACTTGGTGCGACCATCGCAAACTGCATTTCATTGTTTGATCAATTGATTGTCCATGCAAGGTCTTGGGAAGTAGACGCTTTCGAATGGCGACTTCCTCTTGGCACAGACTGACTGACAGTGGTGGCGATGACTACTTTCTCACGAACAATCCATGTTTTCGAATCGCGGAATACAGAGAGGGACGTTACTCGAAAAGCATCGCACGAATTTGGCACCAGATAGTGCACTGGTGGCTTAGGAGTATTTATACCAACCGCAAATAATGCTTGCATTCTGTTGTACCCACTGCTCCACTGGTCATATGCCGTCATGGGTTATGTACTATCGTACAATCTGTGCAAATGGTCCTATTTCAGGAATTTTTTTTTCAAATCGCCACTCCGGTGATTTAAACTTCCTTGTAGACAATACGATATAACCGAACAAGAACGCGTGGTACATAGTGATGCAGTGTAGTAGCTCAAATCGTATTCTGACTTCTTGTTTAATGTTGGATGACAGTTCGTTGTCGTTGCTAAACACGTGAACCCCAAATAGCTTTTTGCACTAGCTGCTTTTCGCCGCTGACATATGGGTCCCCCGCCAATGTCTTGTATGTCAAGGTAATGATGATGTTACGTATGCCAAACGATTCGTCCGCATCTTTTTCATGTGGCAGCTCTTGCTGAACCCTGATAATCCATGGGGTATTGCGTGTTTAACGTGGTCACTGCTGTTGATCATCCAATAGACCTTCGTTTCAGGTAGTTGCTGGATCGTATTTAACGTGACGTATTGTGTTTCTATTTCTTATGAAACCGCATTTCTGCGATTCACACTTCATCTGATTCCCTGTGTGGCTAGAATTCCAACCGTCGACGTTTGTATGTCATCATCAACTTCTGCGTGCTTGTTTTCAATAAACTATTAAGATACTTTCGGTGTATCATATGAGGTCATTTGTAAGCTGGTGTTTTTGCCAGGCCACCGAAGTCTAACCAAAGGTCGATCTAACCGGAGTTTGAACCTCTAACCATGTGTTCAGTAGTGTTATCACGGAGGGCTCTCGTTCCATTCGTAGACCGCTCCGCGACGGCACAGTGTTGATCATGTTACGTTCATTGTCAAAGTTGTCGGATTTCTTCAAGTTTAAACATCGTCAGGAAGTCTTGTGTGAGCTTGCTTTTTGTTCCGAAAGGTGCTGTAACAGTTGAATCAGTACGTTTATGTTTGTTCTCATTGTTCTTTTTGTACGTTTTCGCTTCTCAGCTGCTATAGCATCATGCAGTGGCAGTTTTCGTTCCATGGTACTTCGGTCTCCACAACCAGATAGTCAGGACTCAGATAGTGATCATTCACCTTCACGTCGCAGTGAGCCACTTTTCCAGAACTTTCAACCCTCAACAATTTCTCCGCCGCATTCGTCCGAGCGTATACCTTCCACACCCCGGAATCTTGACTCAGTCCCAATTTTCACCCTACCTCAAGTTACCGCTTTGTGTGACCGCCTTATTAAAGAACGCGAAGATGAACTTCGTCAAGAGTATGACAGCATTCTATCCTGTAAACTAGCCGGTACGTTCACTCAGAATATTATTTATCTGCGGTCGGATCTGTACAACGATCGTATCCCCTGTGCACTGACAATGACTACAGTAGTAACTGGAACGTTTCTCGGTGTACAAAGTTCGTGCTCCCTTGTTTCGAATGTTTCCGGCAGAATTCGTCAGACAGAATGTACTATGTTGTGATAATATTAACCTGAATAGATTGCAGGTGATGTTGAAGGAGAAAGGTCTATGATCCTTAGAACCATGTTTCCGAGTAATTTTTGCTGGCCCAATAACCGAATTTTAACGCATTATATCTCACTTGTAACTTCTGGCTCGATTTGTCTATCCTAACATCTTTCTGGGGGTGGTATATCCTACCGTTGATACTGATTTGAAGATGGTCCTTGGCGTTCATATGCAATTGGTTCGTGGAGAACGTGGTCGGGCTACTGGTTGTATCATTCAGCTTCAGGAGTTGACTTTATAGACAGGTTGTATTCATTTAAATACCTCACGTTAGCTACCGATCCGAATGAGTCCGAACTTCAATTAACTGTCGTAGCGCACCAATATCTACGTACCAACCCTATCCTCACAAATCAAGCTTCAGTGTCTTCTGAGAATTTGTTCGCTTGGCTTGCCTGTCCTGGCATTTCAGACTGGTATGATTTCTATAGGCTGGATGGACCGTGATCTCACAGTCACGCTTAAAACCAACCATAGTTTGTCTTATTTGGTTTTTAATGTGCTTTCAGCCAAATGACATTCTGGTTCACGCGTGTTATAGGTACCGAACTAGGCACCGTTGATGCGTGTGTTTGTGTGTGCACGTTTCAGTTCCTGAAGTGTTGCCCGATGAATAAGTTGTTTTTATGACGAATAGAGCTCGGTGGTGGTTCGCCCACGTAATTTCCGTCGGCTTGCAGTTTCGGGGGCAAGAATATCAGAGGCCGTGATTAGCGGTCAGTGGCGCATTCGGACGATCGCCAACTTTTCTACTTAGATTCACTTCCACTTGTTCGTTTGAGCAAAAGTAGCGTGCAGTCTGACTCAAGTTGCGCGTAATCTTGTGGTCGCTACGGTTCCCCTTTTGCCTAGGGGGCGTTTTTCGTCACTGTATTTTCTGCCCTATTTTTTCCTCCAGAACAATACGAGGCGTTCCTGAAGTTCAGTCACGACCAACTTTATAGTCGGTTCCAGAACGCACCAATGAGCTGTGAGTTTATGCGGTTTTCTCGTTCAAACAGATGCTTCTTGTTAATATTTGTTACTTATTTCTGGCTCACTTGATAGTCGCTCTATCCTTGTTTTTTTCCTTTCTCGGTTTACTTACTCCCTTATTGACCAACTAAGTTTTTCTGGTTATCCCTTTACGATTGTACTTTAAAGGCACACAGGTCATGATCATCCGGTCACATGTTTTTCGTGTGAACGATCGGTAGACTTTCGAATCGAAGCGCAGTTAGAATGCCTTCCAAATGATTCTCATTTCGTTGTTGGAAACACACAACCTACGGGTTGTAAGACGTTTGTACTGAGCGCAGCAGTTCGTTTGTCCTTGGTGTCACGCTATAGCCTTAGTCCTATTCGTAAACCGTTGCGTAGTTTGTCTTTCGAATATCTGTACTATGTTGTTCTCATCTCAGCACCCCAGTTTGTGAACTCAGATTAGGACATGGCCGATTGTGTAATTGTGAGTGGATGTTGTAAAGTAAAAAAGAGGTTTGTGATGTAGTAGTTGCAATCTGTGGATGCTGTCTACCATAGATCTATCATAGATCACTGCTAATCGTGCGATACTATTTGGATTGCTATGCTTACTCCCATGTGTACCGATGTATCACTTACTGCACTTCTTATTTCGTTTATCAGATGTTTCGTGACTGATCTGGCAAATGGAAATATCCGCAAACACTATACTGTGACTCGTTAGCTATCTGTGGAGGGCATTTTTGTGATCCTGTTTCATCCTGATGGCCCATGTGCAACCTGATGTCAGTTGCCACTTTTGACAGAGATAATTAGTTCGCTTACAATTGATGGCACTCTTTCAGCTCTTCCTCTCATTCGTTTACCATATTTCACGGACTGTTCCATTTCTTTCGAACGATCGTAGATAACTCGTGGGATCTTGTCTCTCCCTGTCTGTTCATCTGGCCCCATTCTCACTCTGTGTATCTAAGACTTCCGCCCCTCTGTCTGAATCATCCATGCACTTTCGGCCACTGTCTGGTTGCTCTTATGCCGTTGTTAGTGTAATTTATGTCGCAGGTGTGTGCTTTATCATATTGCTTTCCAACTCATCTGATTGTTGCTGCTCTGTCAATCTGGTTTTTGAGCTTCCGGCTGATGTTTCATCTTATTCGTGGGTCACCGGTAAATTGTCACGCGTGGAACCAGAATCGGGCTACTTTTGTGTTCTCTATAGATATGAAGGTTATCAATGCCACAATTGGGCGATCGGCTCAACAACTTGTAAGCCTTGAAATCTTGCCACAAACCAGCACTCTTATTTGGTAGATTTGACGAAAAGTTGCATTGGTGGATAGTTCTAGTACGGGCAAAATCTCATCTGGTCCGGGAAGCGCCCTTTAGACTGTTAACGTCAATTGATTTGAGCCACCTAGTATAGTGCTGAGTTCAATCATAACTTCTGTGATGGTTCGGCATGATTTTTCTCGACTTTATCTGATATCTTAGTTGGGGTTGATGCCACTGATGAATCTTCTACCGGACAGACCAGTTCATGTAACCGTAAAACTGTTCGGGTCTTTGAAATCTATTTGAAAAATATTGTGTTTTTATACCTTATCTTTTCGGACCACAACATGTCAAAACTAAATTTGAGCGCGTTTCTTCATGTCTTCGGAATGGCTGATTCCTCTATTACTGCATCAATTAAGGTGGAATTTACTCAAGGCTATTCAAAATCTACAGATAGAAGCCTGTCTACTATGTTATCTTTAATTACGGGGTGAATATATATGATCGATTGGAGATTAATATCACTTGTGTTTTACTGGAATTCTATTGCGGTTTGCACTACGTGTTCGAGATTCGTACATCGTGTTACAGCATGCCAACTACTTCTGATTTCCGTTGACCACGAGCGTCATAACATAGACCCGTAAGCATGCGGAGTAGAAACAAACCACTATCAATCGTATACCAATGAGCGATTACTACCATGTGACACAAAACAGCAAGTACGCCCAGTATTATCAGGCTACATGAATCTGAGCGGAAACATTCAATCTAACTGGAGCTTGAAACCACTAAACTATAATTCCAGGACGGTAGAGAGATCACTGTATTAGTCCACGATCCTAATATCGTGTTGCGTAGGCTGAAAAGGAAACCACAAGGCAATAACCGGAGTAGGGAGAAAGGAACGATGCGGTTATTGAACTGAAAGTTGCAAAAAAAACACTCGATGACAGTAAGCAGAGCTGGGAAAACGTTTGGTAAACAAAGATCTAACCTGTAATATGTGCCGAGGCTCGTGATAACGCATTTGAAGTGAAGCCCCATTTGCAAGCACAAGGGTGATGGGATACATACGTGGATAGACTTTTCGCTTCACGCGACTAATTGATGCTCGATTAGCCGTAGTACGTACAGATAATCTGTAGTGGAAAGATAAGCAAATGAACGACAAGCTTACAGCAAACGACCGTAAAGATATACATTTTGACCAACCAGGTTAGGCTGCATTAATATCAATCGTTGATGGGTTCGTTGAAAAGTTCAATCTGCAAACATGAGAACGAAATTGTGGAACAACTACCGCACAGCACTTATATGCATTTACGGGCGATTTGACTTCAGCTGTCGTTGGTGTTGACAGCAACAAAAGAAATAACCGGAAATATCGAGAAAAACAGCAAAGAACAGTGCACAAAGAAAGGATACGTAACCAGATTTCAGACAGAAGACAATATGTACTGTCGATAGCCTCACAGATATCACGTTACCAACGTCATCAGCATCATCATAATATCCATGAGCCTGATCAAAAGCCACTGTGACTCGGGCCTCCGCTCGCCTCAACAGTGACGTGGAATAATCCTAGAGAAAGAAATAAAAGAAGACTGGGTGGAGGAACTAGAAATGGAGGCACACCTCCATCTCGAATAGCGTTTTTAACCAGCGGTTTGAGTGATCACGAGGACCTCAACCCGGCAGATGACACCTACCCACTTTGCTCAGTGGAGCGGTCAGGGTCGCTGTATTTTGTGACCACGTTGTTGCTTGACCAGCACACGGTTTTACCCAACTGTTGGCGATCCCGGTATACGATGCCCAGTGCGACAAACGCTCAGCTGGCGTGCGGAGTAGGTGACCCAACCACCACAGCCTGTGCACAGTGATTGGTTGGCCAATTGATTGCGCATCCCGAACGTTCCCGAGCACGCGCCAGCGAACGTCCATGTTGCTCACGCGATCGGTCCACTTAATGCAGCCTAGTTGGTGCAAACAACGATGGTGAAACAAAGCATATCTGCCTATATATTCGCCGCAAACAGGTCACGTATCCAATCCACAACGTAAAATAGGACGTACATACGGATTATGTACTCTTTCATTCAATGATAACCGAGCGTCTTCTCGACGTCACGCACGATGCAGGATGACAAAAGCAACATGTGCGTTCGTTGTCCTCGCTGATATCTCATCAGCAATGTTATAAGCTACTCAAGTATATGACAGCATCCACAGTCTCAAGTAGATTGGTCGCAATAAAGTAGGTGAGGGAATGCCACAGTATTGAAGAAGTCCTTCGGAGATGTGAAGTGCATTCCACATAAACCGGCCCGGCCACACATTTTGTTCAGCATGGTCTGCGAACTTTTGGCAGAATGGCCAAGTGAGACAACGTCGTCCACATACTCAGGTCGGTCAAACTAGTGCCAGGAAGAGGCTCAACATCAAGCTCACTGCACTCCCCAAGCATACCCTCCAGAATGTCGCCTATGACAAAATTGAACGTAAAAGGGGAAACCGAACATTCCTGGCAAACAACACTAGAGATGATGAACGCCCGAAACAGTTGTCCATAAACCCTCATCCTGTTTGCAGAATGAGCATAGAGTGATATCAACAGATTCACATATCCTTGAAAATCCCTTGCAAAGAAGACAGTTTCACAGAACGTTACGGGCAACTGAATCGGAGGTAGTCTTCAGGTCTAAAAACATCATGACCGTCTGCTGTCTGTAAGAGTGTCAATGTTCCAACGTCCATCGCAGGGTACGAATGTGACTAGCAAACGTTCTAGCGGACAGGAATCCTGCCAGTTCTTCACGTATCTGACCTTATCTGGGCTTAGTTAATCGACGTGAAATGAAGCTAGCAACAAACTCTAAACTGATGCCCCCGTGGTTGTCACATCGACTTCGGGCCCCCATTCTGAAAACGCGAAGTACAGTTGATAAGCCCCAATCACGAGTTACTTTTCAAGTTTCCCAAATCGTCTGGAGGAGTTTGGTGAGTTCTCATATCACCATCCTTGGAAAGGGAAGTGGAGAAAAGACCTGATCCTGGAGAATTGTTGAGCCCTAATAACTTAAACTTCAAGGCCACTCGTGCTTCCGACAGGGGACCGTCCGGAGCGCACTAACTGACCACTCAGGTCCTGTTATCCAGAGGTTCTAGTTGAGGCCAGCTGAACTGTCTCAAAATGTTCAGTCCATCTGTCAAGTCGGCGCGGTTGGCTAGTGACAGGTGAACCCCCTTTTTTTACAGATGACCTCACATCGACTCGAGCGCCAGTACGACCACGAATCAGGGAAAACAGATTTCTGCTATTTCCGGATAAAAAGGGCTCTCTCCATCTCTTCCGATTGTTTGACCAAGTCTTTACGCAAAGCTTTGAGTCAGTTTGCTTTTAAGTTCTCGACGGTCGTCATCATAGTCAGAGTGAAGTGGAATCGGTCGACGCTTGTTCATGAGGTCTACCGACATGACAGAAATCCAGTTCGGTCGCAACGGAACAGCTCCTTCGGAACATATCTGTTTACAGCAAGCTTTCATAGCTGCTGCGGCTTGTTCCCAGTGTTCGTTAGGTTTTCTTACCCCACTCTAACGGGGTAGCCTATTACCCAATGCTACCTGGTACGTGTTCTTTACACTCTCCTTGCTCGAACGCCAGTTAAATATCTTACATTCACGGGTGCATGATCTCTGGGCAAGTAACAAAACAAAACGGTCACACACAACAGCGTGGGCCGAGTCCAGGTGATTAATCCAAAGGCATGACAGTCTTCAACAGAGTGGCACCACCAGTAACTGACTGCTATGCGATCGAGTCGTGTTTATGGCTAAGAAGCACAGAGGTCCGTGTGTAACACAATGCCTCTCCTTGTGTTGAAATGCCTTACCCGATGTATAGAGATCGTGAGAGGCGCACAGCCACAGCAGTCTTTCGCCATTGTTAGTGCGTTGTGCCGGACACCAAACACCTGGATAAAAACGACCGGGCTCAACATTCAAATCGTCCGCCAGTATGATGAGGTCTGAGTGTCTAGTCTGCTTCTGAAAGTCATTGAGGGAGTCGTAGAGTGCGTCTTTGTTAGCATCCGAACAGCTGTTCATTAGAGCGTATGCCAATGCTGTAAATATAACGCTTTTCTCATTGATATTTGAAGACTTTAACCGATGTACAGAGTCTGAGAGCGCATAAGTGATTACTCACTGGGACCCAATCGAGCAAACATTGTTCTGCTTGGGAACTCAGTACGATTCACACTCCAGTCTGACCACAAGATTCAGCTTTGGTGTCACTAGAAACCTTGTATCGACAGTTATCTAGCGATGAACACAAGTTGGAGATGGCGCTAGAATCGTAGACTCGAGTCTCCGACACGCAGCACACATCAAGCACCAGACTGGAGAGAGTACTTGCCAGAGCAGCTTGCTGATCAACTTGTCGCAGAGTGTGGACATTGAAGGTACCAATGTTTATCAGTTATCTAGGTTTCAGAAAACAATTATCGTCTGAATGCACATGGAAGGTATAAAACTTGTTGGGTAACATAGAAGGAGAATGTCGTAATGGTTGAATAATGTCACTTTCAGCAGAACGATGACTTCCGATGCTTCCCGGTCGTTTATGCCGCGGAAGGGGGTGTTGATTTGAGGGACCGCACTCCGTGTCTCTGATTCAAAAGCCTGACCTGCGAGACAACAGGATACAGGGTTTTCTTGAGAGACCATACGCGGAGGCAATGATTCAAGAATCTGTCTCAGTTGGTAGTGAGAGGCTTGCCTAGCTCGAGGGCGCAGTGAATAAGATAGTAATGTCTGACTCTGAGCACCGCTGCGCGCAGTGGTTATGTTCGAAGTTACATCAAGCTTTTGGGCGTATTGGATAATACGCCAGCGATCGTTACCAGCCGTTGGGCCATTGGAGTGCTCGTTGTTTGGAGACACCGTTTATAACTCCTTCCTGATTCAGGATACGTCACTGCCGCAACTGTAACCAGTTATTCCGTAAGCTTATAGGGTCGTGCCTTACTACTTAAGCATTCCTACGCGATCAGTAGTGCATCTGCTTTTCACATGATTGCTCCTCTTGGGCCTATATGACAACTTGCACCTGGATGGAACAAAGTCCTAGACACTATAACCCTCTGGACCGATGCAGCTCACAAGGATGACCACCATATTAAGGTAGCGGAATAGGTCAGGATATGATAAAGTAACAATTGAAAGTGCCACATTTTGCTGACATTTTCTATGTGTAATTTCCAAGGTACAACAGCTTTTGGACCTTTCAGACTGTTTTCGGTAGTACAGTTATCCTATCGTTAAAGTACAAAGCTAGAACACCTTTCGGTTCTAGATGCCATCTGACCGGACGGAGTGATCGTTTTCTCCACCATTGTCGGTTAAAAAAAATTGGTATGATTTTTGGCTTGATGGTCCGCCCTAATTTCGCTGTCTGGTGATGGCAGATTGCTGAAGCGATCAATTAGTCGTTTGACTCGTCGGTGGAATGGCTATCAAAGGTGGATACCTTATTGTCAATCACTCAGGCGGCGACATTCTGTAGTCTCTGTGATAACTTGAGTCATGCACTCTAATATTAATCTCTGATATATCGCTTAGGTTTTAACCCTTGATTGCCGCACACTGTCCTCCATCCTGAACTTCTAAAATGAACGATAACTGACGTACGGCCATGTCAGTCGGTTTATACTTGGCCCGATCATGTGACCTACTGACTGACTATGGATAGTTGTACTGTGTATTGTAATCCACTCCTTCTTTACCTCAACCGAAGCCTTGTAAAAAGTTCACTCGAGAATCTTTGCTGTACATTGCAGAAAAGTGTGATCACTTCTAATCTACCTCAATTCCACTTGTTAATTTTGCTTATTTAGACTCCAATAGGTTTAATGTCTTTCCGCCGGTGATTTATGGGGTTTCCTCTCCAGTTTGTGTGAAACTGTATCATCATTTTCAACTCCCTCGAAAAGACGTTCCAGTGGTTCATTTGTGAGTGTTTTAGCTTTTGATTGGTTACGTATGTTACTAGGTAGTTCCTGATCGCAGGGTTATCGGTTGGAGTGAGCAGACCGTCTCTGCATTCCTTCTACCCAAGCGGTCGGCAATCTGAACACTATTCACCCAAGGTCACGGTTGAGCGTTTGAATATGATTGATCGGTTATTCTTATTGTGAGGTTACTGGTGATATTAATACACTAGTCGAAGCACTAAACTCCGGTCTGTACAAGGATTTGCACTGCTGATGAGTTCCAATAAGAACGAAACTTATGTCTATTGCTTCCTTACGAAGTAGGCCACCCGCAAAGTTTATTTGAATGCAGGGACTGTGATCGAATGTAGACGGTGTTAGGTTTGAAATTTTCCATTGTACTACATGTTGAAGCACATGAAATACATGTTAATATCGTAGTTATTGTCCAGAAGTAGTCGTTTTTGAGACGTTAACTCCCCATGACTAAGAGATAGTGCTTATTTCATGATTCATACTCGATAAACCATCGGTTAACAGCTTTTCACCATTCTAGTAAGAACTGGAAGATTACGAAAAACGCTGTCTTAAAAGCATAAAAAGAAGAATGGGTGCTGATTTTACAAATTCCGCTCAGACCCCTGAGACAAGATGAATTTCACCATTTTTGTTTTGAAGTGTCTTTTGCCATAAAGACTGTCGAAAACACTTGAATTCGTCTCAATGTGCATTTAGAGTGGTCTAATCTACTCGCAAACTCTATTCGACTGTTCACAATAATTCTCCCGTGGAATAGCAAGTACCAGACCGCGAATTGCACACGGATCACGCACTTGGGATTATAGGAAACTGGGCCGAATGGTATAGGAGCAACGAGAAGACGGAGGACTAGGTAAACTTAATGACAAGCAGCGCACATGAACCATGGGAAGTATGACCGAAATGTTACTGACTGTGACTGCAGCCCGTCCTTTGATTGGAGAAGCTTGTGCACTGTGAACACTACACAAGCACAACGCGCAACATCTTGGTTAGTTCACCATGTCCCCAATGCTGGCTGGCCACTAGATGATTGTATTGTGTTGTGATACGGATGGCAGTGGCATTGGTTAAATCAGTTCAGTGTTGTCTACTGGTTGTGAGTAAGACGATATTCAGAGCGAAAAAAGAACTGGGAGGTTAATCCCCAAGAACTGTAAATTGTGGCACTACTTAGATTTCGAAAAATCCTGCGTAAGTAGCCGTCACATGAACAGACTTGCAAAACACTAATGCTCTTGAGAAAAACAAGCGGATTGTGGATCTTGAGAAAAGCGACTTTCAGTGAATTATGAGTGTTCCTTATGAAAATGTCCACTATTTACATATACGGTTGGCGGCATCCTATTCGGATTAGCCTGTCACAGTGACCGAAGCCAAAGGACGCCTGCGCTTAGCCATCACTGCAGTTAGCTTGCGCTGCACCAATTGCAGTTCCACCAACACACCACATATCCAGTGTAAAACCGAAGGAATAAGACCGGGAGGTGTGCCAGTGGGGCCTTTGTGTCCAGCCGGCCAATGCTGGTTAGCCACTTGATTGGCTAATAAGGAAAGGAAACCCTTATCTCTCGGAAACTAAACAGAGAG
>QNGE01002928.1:55369-66808 GCA_008508345.1 Paragonimus westermani
CTGGCAAGCACCTTGCCTGCACAGCTCAAAAGGCTGATACCTCGGTAGCTGTCGGTGCATTGCTTGCTACCCTTCCCTTTGAACAAGGGTACGATGAGGGCATCCTTGAAGTCTTGCGGCATCACCTCGTGCTCCCAGATGGAGTGAACCAGCTGGAGCAGAGCATTTACATATACACAGGTATAACGGAACATTGGTTAATGCCATGAACTACCGTGTTTCGATTAAGGCTTAGGTTTACGCTAATGTGATCCGACGCTGACACTAAGTTGAATGATGAACTACCTTCGTTCCGTTTCACACAGCATCACCGTAAAAGGAGACAAGCTAGTTGATGACGTTTCCACTCAGTTACTACCAATTCACCCGGAGTACGAATGTGTCTTTCCACCACCACGTATTTAAGGAAACGGTTGCTAAACCAATGGTTTCTAATGGCAATATGTGATGGCTCTAGTAATACAGAAACAGAGTAATCGATTTAGCTCAGGCCAAGAGTTTTGACGCCTCAACAATAACGCTTTGAATTTGAGCAATTCGAATACCTATCTCTGTTGCGGCCGCGTTTCCACTGTTGCAGATGGCCGATGTATGCCTTGCCAGGCGTTGTTAGTCTGGCCGAATTGGATCAATAGGTTTCTGCCTTCCGGATAGTCGACTGTCCGACTGGTCACATTCATGGTTAACATAGCATTCGTTTTGATTCAGTACTGAGGTGCAAAATTAGTGTGCGCTCTCGTGCTTTATATTCTGATTGCGCACGGTTGATGCGGTTATAACAATCTCTCAGACGCAATTCTACATATGTTAAACTACGGTAATAGGAAATTAGCTCAGTGACAACCGCCACACAATACAATGCGAAATGTATTGATTTCATTTTTTGCCTGTACTCTAGAAAGAAAAGCATAGAAAGAAAAATGGCAAGAATAGCCATCTTCTTTCCATATGCACACTCAGTTTGAGCGCTGATCTTATTGCACCTTAGGTGGTTTTTGTAGAGGAGGCAGCTTTATACTCATTATCAGAGAAGTGTGGGCGAACACCGTATTTGCCATCAGTAGGTCAAAAGCACGCCTGTCCAAAACTGTTAGCTTTACTCTCTCTCTCTCTGTGGAGTTTTTTCTCTTCAGTATGAATAGTAAAATCTCAGAAGCCAAACCAATGAAGTTCCAATTTCGGCCGCGTATACTAGAATGGCAGAAATCGACACAGTCGCAATTGACTGACGTGTCACATACTGAATGAAGAAGAAATAATGGACGGGAAATGGCAACCCACAAGCGTTTATTGTTTTTTGACAGACGGGCGCTTTCAACTGCGATTCAATAACTCACTGTATATAAAGTGCTTGATTGTGGCTGATGAGGGAAAGCAAAATGCTCAAATGTCTTTTTGCTGTGCTGATTAGGCGAATAAAGAGAGAAAAGCACTTCCAACCTTCAGATTGGACTGCAGTCTGTTTTCTATTTTAACCAACCACAAAAAGTTTTGAATCGGTCGTACCGACTCAGATAGATTGCGCTCATCCGTCAAGCTGAGAAATTCCGTCGAACAGCAGTGGCGTACAGATGAGTGAAAAGATATTTGTTTTCTCTTTGTTGTGGGGACGCTAGCAGCTATGGCAACGGGTTGCCTGTCGTTGAAAACTAAGCTTCGAAGTAGACACGATGACACCAAATTGGCCTCTATGATGCAAAACATCGAGCCAGAGCTGAACATGTACTAGTCAATAGATCGTTGAAACAAGAGTACATGCAAATCAGACCTGATGTTTATAGAGAATGAAAAAGATATGTGAGAGGATGAACGAACAACAGAAGACTAGTGGGGATTATCGAGTAAATCAACGCGTATCTAAAAGTAACTAGTCTCAGCGTATCGGGAATTGTAGTCTGCTTTAACATTTGGGATATCTGAATTATATATAGAGCAGACAAACCCAAACTTCGTGAAATTACGGTGGAACTCTAATACGGGTCAGAAGTGCTGCGAATGTGTCAAAGGGGTTAATTACTTAAAGTGAATCCATGTTTTCGCTTTAACACATGCAGTCTTGTTTACTCCACAAAGCGGGAAGGTACAGTAATGCAATGTGAGCAGTGGCTGTCATTAATGTCCATGTAGTGCGACACGATGAAATAGGCAATGGGAGCTGGGCTGGTTCGTTTTGGCACCTTCAGGAAGTTTCTGTCGCCACTATGGCTACGGGCCGTCCGCCAACAGACTTAGGGCGAATCGTCTATTCAGTCGTCAGACACGTTTGCCTTTCCGTGGCCAGCACCGTTTGTTTGGACGCGCCTCGGCTAACTGATAGCCCGTCACATAGGTTAATAGGAAAGCGACTTGCATGTGCGCGATCTTGCCGCTGTCGATCGGTCTACCTGGCCCGACGCAATCGTTGATCCACGAGGCACTACCTAAGAGTTCGGAGACAACATCAAACGAAGCCTGACGTCACTGACGATGTGAATAACCGACGCCTACTCGAACAACTGACTCTGACGTATAAACGCCCAACAGGCTTCTTGTACCGTCCTGCAAGGCCAAACAGACGGCTTGTACGTCCAGCGGATTTCCGGGGGGAGGGGCGTATCAGCATGAAACGGATGCACCGACGTGCGAGGTTGCCGTACCCACTGTGGTCAATCGGGTTGTTTGACCGACTTAGTGCAGTGCCCACCTCGCGCCGCTAGCTGGCACGGCCGTTCGATCCCGAACCATATACTCGGAGCGGGCACGTGCATCGCAGACTACTTTTCAAATGTTTCTGTTTTGAATGAGTACATTGGACACAAACAACGCTATTGACGGTGTAAACTATTGTGAGGATTTAGATTCGGACAGCGTATCGTCCTGAACACCTCTCATAGGTTTATTCATACGTGTGAAGAGTTTCCGTATTTTGTCATGCAAGATTATCCTGACTTATTGTTAATGGCGGTGGAGCCTCACTTTCGATCAGCAATCGAAAAGTAAAAACTACTGCTTGAGAAAACAAAATGTCTAGATATATATGTATTCATTTTTGCACATTCTCTGACATATTATTGATATATATTATTGACTCTGGGCAGATTATTGTGCTCCGCAACGATGGATTACTATCCAGCAGAGACCATCGTAACTGTCAACCCTGAATGAATCGTGATCATAAAGACTACATTTTGTCATGGTTGGTGGCATCCGAAAGGGATTAGCCGGTCACAATGACCGGAAGCAAGGAACGCCTGCGCCTAACCATCACAAGTAGCTTGCGCTACACTACTTGTGGTCCCACTCACACATCGCGTATCCAGTGTAAACCCGAAGGAGTAAGACCAGGAGGTGTGTAAGTGAGGCCTTTGTGTCCAGCAGTCCAACGATGCTTAACCATTTGATTGGCTGGCCGGAAACTGAGACCCCTGTCGGAAAATGAACGGTGGTGGACAGCAAAGGTAAGATCTAGGCTGGGAAGAAAAATGTCGAAAACGTAACGCAAGAAGCGGTCCTCAGTAAGAGTACACGGTAGTGTCTTCTAAAGAGAATAGAAAGAAAAATAAAATTCGATGTTGGATTGGAAGGAGACAGGAAAGACATCTACCATACAGTGTACCAACCTGGCTAACGAAGGAAAAAGGTAAAAAACCATAGAGGCTCAGGTTTCTGAAAATAGGAACGGGTGATTTGCTCAACAGTGATGGTCGTTGGTCGATGTGAACGAGACAGAAGGACATAGCCGATATAACCTACTTGAACCTGACGTGTTCGTTGTATTTCGGCCGAGGGTGTACTATAAGTACGTTGGTGACCTACTAATCCGAGGCGGACGGCGCATTAGTGATAGCACACATCGCAACGCCACGTAGTCGTGTCACCACGACCTATGGCATCGATGGTTCCCTTACGTACCACACGCTTCCGTTCACGGCCGCGCAATAATTGCTCACTGAGTTTACGGACTCCCATCCGGATCATATTTGTCCATACATCCGTATGGACAAATATGGCCTCGCACCAACGTTACAACCCGAAAGACTTACCTGAGTGACATCTTGGCGTCGCAGCTTTTACCAACCAGAATTTCGCTTACCTGATTTCAGTTGTCCGTACAGCATCTGTTTTGGAATGCGGTAATTGTCCATCCGACGGACGTGACCTAGCCAACGAAGCCGACTGAGCATCAGTATGGCTTCCACCCAGTCCATACCGGCTCGCCGCAGTACCTCAGTGTTCGGGAACATGTCCGACTACCGAATACGTAAGATGCGTGTCAGACGCTGCAAATGGAGAGGCTCAAATAGAGCGCTTTCCATTGATACGGTATCCAGGTTTCACTGCGTTACAACACTTTGGACAGCACCAATGAGCGGTAAATAGATAGCTTGGTGGCTATCTACAGGCTGTGGTTCTTCTGGGCACCTCTTTTAAGACGTCCGAAGACAGCACTAGCGTTCTCCATACGAACTCGTGACTCACGGTCAGCGGACAGATCCGCCAACAAATTGCTAACCAAGTAACAGAAATATGTGCAGCTGTCGACAGTGCCTTTATTAATGCAAATTTGGAGTGCTTGTTTGGGAACAACACTTCCGCCTGGAGAAGGTTGAAAGAAATAAAAAGTCCTACGCGTTTTAAGATCTAATCCAAACTTTGACGTCGCGGCTGCGAAAGATGTGGCCAGTGACTGTAGTTCGTGTTTGCTGTGTGTTGTCAATGCGCTGTCATCTGCGAACAGAAGCACGCGCATTGTTGAAGTATGTAGTCTAGTTGGGGTGCCGAAACGTTTACTATTCGTTAGGCGCACATCCGTTCGATACTCAATCTCAACGCCGTCCTCCACCTAGTCCTGAAGAGCAACTGTTGGCATTGCAGCCAAATATAAACTAATTGGGGCTGGGACTAGGATGCAACCCTGCTTCACGTTAGTGATAATGTCAAAATTAGCAGAGGCCGATCCACACGATTGTACCTTCGCCTTCATGCCCATGTGCAACATTCTAATCAGGCTGAGGAACTAAGTGCACATTCACACTTGCCAAGCACGGTCCACAAAGCCTTGCGGTTCCTGAGGTCATAAGCCTTGGATGTGTGCGCGACGAGAGCACATAGGCGCTGGTTGCATTCCCGGCTCTTCCGTTGAATCTGTAAAGTGGAAAGCGCCGGGTCGATCGTACTACGACTCGCTCGGAATCCACACTACTACTCGGGAACATTGGCCTCCAAGACGTTTGCATTCAGTCAGTTCGAGAGGATTCTGGCAAGCACATTGCCAGCGCTGTTCAGAAGACTAATACTCCGATAGCAGTCGGCGAATTGCTTGCTATCCTTACCTCCAAACAGAAATCTAGTACGGATGTCCTAGAAAATTTGTCACATTATTTTCTGCCCCCAGATGGAATGAACCAGCTGAAACGAAGCGCGTTCAAACGCTGTTCCACCATTTTTCAGTATTTCAGTTGACAGTCTATTTTCTCCATTGTTAGTTGTGTGATCACTGTATGCACTTTTGGTCAATTCGAGGCGACAGCAAGTGAAGATTTGATGGCCTGTGCGACAACCTTTTTATGGTCGTCTAGTCGATGGTAGCAGAAGGTTTTGGTGTGATGTTACTGTCGGCGCTTTATTCATCTACTCAAGGTGATGGCAATAACGCGTACCTTTATCCAACACGAGGATATTTTCATACTAACGGTTGGACATAGATGAAACAAGCAGTCACCCAGTCGATAGTGTGGGTAACACGATTCGATCGTTTGAGGCCGGGGTGAGAGGTGGAGGGACTCACGTGTGCACGGGTAGACAGGTGGCGTGCGGACAAGAGTAGTCGCGAATGCCACATCTCACTCCTAAGCAAAGTTACTTTCCTGATATCGTTGAAACCCTTTAGCATTATTTCCTGCACCCAGATGGGATGGACAGCTGGAGCAAAGGGCGCTCCACGCTGTTCCACCATTTTTCACTATTCCTCCCGACAGTCCATCTTCGCCTGCAGCCTTCCCGTTACGTAGTTGCCCTATCACTATCTGCACCTCTGGCAAATCCGAGGCGACAGCAAGTGAAGATTGGATGGCCTGTTGTGGCGGTCTGTTTTTACCCACCCAGTCAGTGGTAGCAGGACGGTTTAGTAGGCTACCAAATTGTTTGTGCCAGACTTTCATGATGTCCTATGGCTGTGTGCATGAATAGCCAGAGCAATTTTCCACGTCAGTCAGTGCTCTGGTAGGCTGGACGAATTGGGTCGAAAATCGTCCTAATCGAATCGTAGTATTGCTTGTATTAAGGGGCGATCGGTGTAGTCATGCGTTCGTTCCCCTTGTTTTCTGCAGCACTCGTCCTTGATTCGGCGAACACGTTCAGTCAGTTGACGGTGAGTACTCCAGAATTTCGCTCTCTTGTTTTCATTGTCCGGGTCCATCTTGGAAGCACCAAACTTCGCGCTCTTCCCCTGCTGCAAGTTGGAGGTAGCTGCGTTGTTGTCGAACCAGTCCGGACGTTTCTGGCGTTCGACACCGATCTTCTTGGTGGCTGCTCTTCTGATCTGTCCCTTCAGCTATTGAGGGGTAGTAGGTACAGGAGTGTCTTTCAGACGAGCAGAAACTGTTCTCTGGAATTCATTCCTCGTTCTTCGCTGTTCGAATTGCCTGTTATTCAATTTTTGTCGTTTTCCGGTGATCTACATATGTGGATATGTGCATATATGGATAAACCACTTGGTTCCGACCAGTTTGTGATCTGTGTTACACACAGCGCCGCGCACCACTCACGTGATGCGCACTTCACGAATGTGGCGCTGTGGCACAGTCACGTAATGAACCAAATGCTGGCGACCACTTCGTGAATGAGTTCACGTCGTGACATCGTTCGCAGCCAGCTGGAATCGGATTTGTGACAGTCAGCTCGTGAGTAACACACCGTGTGGAGCAGACGGCTTTTGTTCTCGTTGACTGAACCGACGCTATATGATCAGAGGACACCCGACCAGGTTACCGAGTCGCGCCCGACGCGAGCGTTTGAGTCACCCAGAACAAACGGTCGGCTACTCACTGGTGCAAACCGGATTGTGACGGACAGCTGAGCATAGAACTGGCCCTTCGTATCATAACTGCGACGCCCAGTTGAACCATAAACACTAATAAATGTGGTACAATTACCTCGACTGATTTGCAGGCGCATGGTCAGGATTCGAGGAATGATTCCGTGCGGTTCGCCTATCATCAAAGCATTGATACGATTTGCGACTATGAGGCAGAATCCATGCTCCCGAGCACCGTCTGTCCAGCAACATATTTAGTATTACGTGTGCTCAACATTTGATTTTCGAAGCTTAACTTGGTCTGCAAACCTTGTCTCACTTAACGGTTCTACGTTGGTGCTCTAGCGGCTCAGTCCCATGGCGATTAGTGCAGTTGGGCGTTCTGACTGTGCTGTGGTGGTGAATCGGTCCAACAGCGTGCACACACTCCATGTCCAAACGGAGAGCGTCTTGCGTTCCCGGGAGAATCTCAGGTTGGTTTCCATGTTACTGAGGTCCGAGTGAGCATTGCTTGCTTGGGATTCGTGCTGGCGGGATCATTGGGAGGGTTTGATAATAGCGTATTTTCACCTATCCACCCTGCTACAGACACCAGACAGGGCAACTCAGTTTACCCTGCGCCGCAGCTGATGCAGTATGGTATTTGGTTTACATTGTATGATCATGATTTGTACGGGCTTTGGATGCTGCCAGTACATCCACATCTATACAAGAGATTAACTAGAGCTCTCAACTGAAACCTTTGTTTCGAAAATCTGCACCGCAAGGCAGAGAGTGACAAAAATGCAACAATACCAACCAACACCAACGACCAAATTGTAGTATCTTTGCACAAGCTCAAGAGCCACACACCTATAAAGTTAACGCGTTCACATATTGTGGCGAAAAAGCAATCAATAAAGCACAATCTTTGCTGTCCAACACGCTAGTCATCATGCCACTCGCGCATTCGCGTTTATGAGTCATAATTCCAGCCCACAACACCCTCGGTTTCCACCCACACTTCGGCCTGGTTTGTGTGTCCGATGCTTTCTGTCAAGGCGTTTTTCGTCGGCCATTTCTCGTCCTCTGCAGCGATCCCGTTGGGCGATGGCTAGTCCTGTCGCTCGTGCTGCCCGTGATCCATTCACTATGACTTCTGGCTGTATTCTACGACCCCGTGCCCCCGATCTGGCTATCCATTCTATTTTGCCTACGATTCCTCGTCCGTTGGTTTAGTCTACTTAAGCGATGGTTCATCCGGTCGCCCACGCTGTTCCCAACCCGCTCGCTGTGGGCTTTTGGACGTACCTTGCCGCCTCCTCAATGTATTCCGCCGAGAGTTGGAACATTCGCACCTCCAGCTTGATAATCCACCACAATATGATCAATTCGATTGTGGAAACAAACAAGTCACAAACACACAAAACCAGACCAGATAAGAACAATTATCAAACAGAAGCAAAATATAACACACCGGCACCATCTACAACGAATGTATCCGCCTTCTTTCTGGCTGCTTCTGTTTTAATCAATCTGACACGGTTGAACCTGCAAGGACCGAAGACCTAGTCGGCATAGTCCGCTGGAACAACACGGCGCACAAGTCTGACCACCATGTCAAGATGCATTTCTATGTAAAAACTGAGTGAATACACCAAATCCACATTGGATCGGCAGTATATGGAGCCTTTACTGTGGCTACTGCGTGATGTGTACTCTTCTTTCAGACACTTCGACAGGTATGCACCAGGTCTTATCTATTCTCATTTTTGTACAGACTCCCGAGTGTTGCCGTAATTGAGCAACTGCAGAGTGGTTGGCCGGTTTTTCTAACGATTTAATCACAACACCAGTTCCAACCCCAAGTGATCGATGAGTGATGTGCAGAAACACACAAGCCTTTGTAATATTTGTCAGTAGACCAACGTTAAAACATCACATGCCTGTGGACGTACCATTCTTGTTGTTATAGGCTTACGGAAAGGGATTTTAAGTTCTGGATCGGCTAGAGTGTGCACGTGATGTCCACAAGACGTGATAGTGCACCTACTCATTGATTACTATCTATTATTCCGGTGGGTATTTGAACGGACAGGATGTGTTACTTAGCAGTGCCCTACTAAATGTTGTTCAGTGAGGCAAGATATTCGTTGCTACCCTCACATGTGTACTGTCAGTCGTGCGATTGCGTTTTTAAACTAGAATCTCGGCCCATAAATCACTAAGATTTTCATTAGAATGTCATGCGACGTCATGTGGCTTTTCTCGTTGCTAATCTTCACGTGTCAGGCCGACGTACCGCAGCAACAACTCGCCTGATTTCTCCTCTTGTTCATAATCTATCGGCCATTAGCTTATGACCGTATAATACGTCTATGTTAATATATTTTACTGAATGTCGGATCAACTTTCTCCCCGAGATGCTATCTTGCCGCACTATTCAGTGGATGGTTGCTCGGATAATGGGGTTTTATGCAACTACCAACCTTCATTTTTCTCTTTAATATTCAACAATACACAACCAAAAAGCGTCCAACTGTTACTGAATGTAAATAGGTTTTGCGAAGCGGATTAACTACTCGTGTCCCTACACATTCGGCTTTCTGTAATCACTACTCGTTGAGAAATAACTTATTGCCTGCATGCTGTGACTGAGCAACTCCAAAGGAGTTTTGACCTGCGACAGAGCTCCGACATGTTAACACATTGGTCAACGTGCTCATCGATCGGTAGAAATGAGCACTTCAGTCATTTGTAGATGTAACCCAATACCCTTGATAATCATGCTTCATTTACAGCAACGAATTTTCGTGGGTGATGTGAATGATCATATTTCTTAGATGTTGTGCACCGTGGAATCATTATAGTTTTAGTTACGTCGTTTCTTTCACAAAACATGCATTTTCGTAACCACTGTACGTTCACCTGTCTAGCTATTTGCAATTCTATTTTTTTTTACTGAGTTCTCGTAGTCTGAAATTACGTGGTACTAACAAGGATTCGGTGAATAAAGGAAGTGCCATTCTGGTAGGATGTGTGTACAATAACTTACCTTTAGAGGTCTTCCGGTATATGTCGAGCGCGCTTAGAAAACTTGGGATAAACAGCAATCCACTACACATTAGCATTATACCTTGCGTGAAAACTTCCTGTGTACACTACCAGTGACTACCTCTCATTTACCGGTTGAGCCGGATTCTGTTCATTTCACTTGCCGCTGTACGTAGGTGGCAGACTCTGATCACAACTGCTGTAATCAACTCGACGCTGTTGTGTTGAGTAGTAATTCTTAGTCTACTTTGAAGTCTGTGTTTTAACTGATATTTCATTGGTTGCCTATCGGACTTCGACTGTTCATCAGTCAACTATTGCCGATAGCCCAATACAGGATTGGATTTCGTGCGGCAGTTAACTGTGGTTGACTAGTTAGACGGCATTGAGTCGATCCGTCGGTTCCGTTGTCAGCGGATGCCCACTGATTTCATACACCTGGTGATCGCCTACAGTTCTTCAGAAGTCTACAGCTGATACGTCCTTCCAAAAGACCAAAACCGTCATCGGACAAAATGGTCTACTTTCTCTCCGACTCCGATATGCGAACTCAAAGTTATAAATCTTGTTGTAAACATGTGCTTACGTTCGTCAACGTTCCTAAACTCGTGCTCCATTTTTGCTCTAAATGACAGTATATCGTCTATTAGATGAATTCGGTTCTTTTCAGACCAGCTAGTCGGCCAGAAGGTCATATAGATAGGAAAAACCTGCATCACCATTTACACTTTCGCGTGGTAGGTGGATATCACATATCTGTCTTCCCAGTAGACACATACAACTTACATTTTTGATGGAAAAATGGTTGTTATTATCGTTGGTTTACCAGTTACTGTGGTTAAGAATTTTAAGGTGGAGTGCATTGTAACGTTCTTCACCAGAGCGGTACTGTTGTTTTCGATAGTTTATGAGGTTGCGAATTTCAGTTTTGAAAATGGAGTGACTAAATGTTTCTAAGCCTCATTGTCTGTTTTTTAATGAGAACTTAGTTGACTTTAAAAAACAGTACCCACTATGCAACGTGACTTAGCGGGACAATCTTATACATTATTGATCCGCAAGCGAAATGAACGGTTTGTTGACTGACCAACCGACTATGCATGTGCACTATGTTAGAGATACAGTTGAACTGTGCGGCGTGTCGACTGACGTCGCGTTTCGTTTCCAACGTTCGAATTTGATAGATTCGTTGAGGTACTTTTGAAAGCCCTTTGGACCATTTTCTTAATTCATAAGGAGTTAGTTATGTAAGCAAAAAACTTCTATCATTTTAATTAGTCCTTTAAAACCAAATGAAATATGTGTGATTTACATATGAAAAGAAACAACACGGATCAACAGATCTCCACAGTATATATATATATATATATATATATATATATATATATATA
>QNGE01002928.1:68156-90655 GCA_008508345.1 Paragonimus westermani
CCGGGATTTGAACTGCGGCCATTCCAATCATGAGGCAACCGTGTTGACCACTGCGCCATTGACCTCACATTAGGCACGACCGAATGATCAAATGTGAACGCTCAACCACTCTCGCTTTTGAGCAATGATCAGGTTGCCTGATCGTCTCGAAAGGCTGGCTGGAAAGTCTATCTAAATGCGAAGGCTGTGATCAAATGTGAGTGATGGTCAACTTGAAAATAAACGAAATCCCCGACTACTCATCGAAAAGTATTCAGTAAATGCCGCGAAACCGATCAACACTGAAAAGTAACCAACGGCAAAAACAGCAGAGTACTTCGATTATTCGGATTGGATACTTAATCAGCTTACATGTGAAAATGCAGCAAGTAGGACCCATTTTCTTTTCAGATCTCAGTCAGCCAATTGATTTTAATTGTCGTGATCACTATTTGTCTTAAAAGGTATCTGGACGAAATCGGTAGGGTTTGTGTTATGACAAAGGACATCGCACTTTCCACGCACCAACAGTAAGCTTGCGCCGAAAAAACTATCTTGTGATCTATTTACCCATCCTGTCTATGACGTCATTTTTAACATCGTCACCCGATTGGAGTCGAACCAAGTGAAGTCAATGTGACACGCCTTACACACCTTCAAAGGTGAATTTTGGACTTTTAACATATCCATGCTCTCAACAATTAAAGAACAATTAACAGTGAACTCGAGATACACAACAACAATAACCGTAATAATAGTAGGGCCTATGGAAGAGTTAGCGAACGGCCCTAGTCAGTATTCATTGGAGCGAAATATATATATTCAGTTTTGTAGTTGGTTCAGAACTGAGAAGGTTGAGGTTTTGCGTAGAGGTCGAGTTAAATAAAGAGTAACAGAGCGTAAGTCCAAGTGGGGTTACACAGCTACGCATGCTGTGATCCGGTAGAAAGTGTCGGAACACAGGAGGATCTGCAGCATCCCAGTTCACACTGACCGAATTCGATCAATCACTCGGCCGGGCAAATGCAGCGCATTCCTCAGTTGCCCGCTTCCGAGAGTATGTGCGCAGATCTCGCTTTGTGCTCGTTCGACGGAATTCCAAGCGCATATCCACCACATCTGCGTGACCGTACTCATTCATGCTCCTGAGCCGTCTCACAAACACCAGCGCCGCGCGGCTCACCGATTGAAGGTTACCGGCACCCAGCATCCTTTGAGAAGCAAAAGGACACATTCATCATCACAGTTGGCTTACTCTACATCACTTGCGGTTTCACTCGCACACCTCGTATTCAGTGTAGACGCGGGGGAAGACAACGGGGAAACGTGTAGGTGGAGGTCGTTTTAATCCCATCGATCAACGCTAGTCGGCCAAATGGTAACCCAGTACAAAGTGAGACTGACCTCTCGAAAACAAAGAGCAAAGAGATTCTAGTGACAGGATCCCAGTTAAGAATAAAGGTGGTGAAAATATACGACGAGAAAATCGTCAATATTGCAGTACATATGGCTTTCCACATAGAAACAGGTAAATTTAAATCCGGACTGAGAATTCAAACCAAACCTTTCCCTATGCGGTACACCAATAGCGCTGAAAAGTGCGGAACGCCACTGTAACCCAATTTTATGAAAAGGAGAGCGAGTGATTCACCATATGACCGGGACTGTTTGATGCGAACGAACAATATATTGTCAACTTGGCGCACTTGCGTCTGATGCACTTGTCACCTCTTTATTGGATGTTCACTTTGGGTGCTTCCATGAGGAACCAGACGTTCGGCACATTCGCGGCCGTATCCCTCACAGCGCCACATATTGGACTCATCACAACTTGTGGCATCTACGATTTCCTTACAGACCCCGATCCGGATCAGGGCTATATTCTGCCGTAATGCAGAACCGATATTACGCCGCGAAACACCTACATGGATGACACCCTGGCACTGCAGGTTCTGGCCACATGGATTTCCCTCAACTTCGTCAAACTGTCTACACAGCTACCGCTTTTGAATTCGTTCAACAGCCATCCTAAGAATGTGTCCCAGCCAATAAGGGCGGTCAAACATCAACATCGTTTCAATTTTGTTTGCCTGCCCAACGGAACATTCCGATATTTCAAACCTTGTCTGATCACAGAGTGCCCGAGATACACCTTAGATATCACATACATTAAGGGTTCAAATATTTTGGATTCGGTCAATGCACTATCCACGTATCACTGGTGTACAATAACGTAGATACAACCAAGGTTTCGTCGATATACAGTGTTGTTGCTATCCATATGTCCTATACATTGTAATGTTTTGCGTTCGCGAATGGAGATAGCAAACGAAATGTTAACATCTCGTGATGTCTTCTGTCGTTCATGGCGAACTGGATCAAGGCAAATCTGTGTTCTGATTCTCCTATGGTTTCCGCAAGAGCTCCTGACTCCTCTCTCCGATATGGACATTATTAGCATGTGACCCCAATAGAGAGAGACGCTCTACGCCGTCCACACAAATTCAGGCCTCTAACAACGCCTCCTCAATTTCTTCAAAATGCGTCGACACGAGGTAATCTGAGCCAACAGCCCTATTGCATTTGAGAATCGAAATGAAACAGCGGACTTCAGTTTGGACAGGTGTACCGCTGTCTACCGACCAAGACACTGCGTTGCCGGTTTGGCACGGTAACACAGTAAAAATGGAATACCAGTTAAATTGACCTTCAAATTGTTCGGTTCGGCAGTCCAACCTTCTAGACTTATTATGAATGTGCGCTGTCTACCTTGCTCATAGTTTCACTGACAGACGGATGCCTTGCACCAGTGGTACGGATATGCTTGAAGAATCTGCCGGTGTTTCCTTAAGCAACAGTGGTTTCCATTTCTTCAATTTACACCGTTAATCAAGCTTCACGATAGGCCTCAGCTCATTACGGATACTCCTTCTGAATGAAATGCCAGCGAGAACATTCCGTTTGACGTCTAACAACTACAGAAATTCATTTGAGATCTAATGATAATTTAGACCACGAACCATCATGACGCATTCCAAAGTACGTGATTCACGAACGGCATCTGAGATTTGGGGTTCGCACCTATTAGGGACTTTCTGGTTACAACTGCTGAGCTTCTACCCCAGGACAGGTCGATACTTTTGTTTCACCGACGGGCCGGCCACGTTCGTAACAGCCGGCCGATGCGTTCACTGAGACCGTTGCCCAACGAAAGTAAGAACAACGAAACACTATACCAACGAATGATCTGAATCCGCATATATGTTGCAATGAGAACGAGAGTTCTGAATGAGGTCACATCACCCATAATTAACAGCAGTGTGGCCTGCCTGAGACCATGCCTGATTTAGGGAAGAAGGATTTCGAGTGTAACAAGGACGTACACGATGTCGAAAACTGGTACTGGATAAAAATAGCCTGTGTTCGGCGTACAGTTGAAATAGTTGCCGACTATCGTTCCAGCAGTGTGATGCCAGCCGAAACCAGACTCGATCTCATCAAGACGACCGACCTGAGTGTTCATGTTGCCCATCAAAATGGCCATGTCAGAACTATGTATTGGCCTAAGAAGAGCAGCCAGATCCGAGTAAAAGGTGCTCTTGACATATAATTCGTTGTTGTCACTCGAAGCATGGGCAGCCGAATTGAGGATTTCCGGAGATTCGGTGTCTGGAGCTAACCGGCCAAATGGACAACACGGAACAAACTGCTGACGTGAATCCAAGGCGGTTTCATCACTGTGTTAAGGGCCAGACTTATTTCAGCCTGATTTGTAGAAGCGGTCATGGAGTCACTAGAAGTGTACAACCAGTATCGAGGAGACAAAGTGTGCGTCGTCATTTGAATAAGTTGACGACTATCCTGGGTTCTGGACTTTTGAGTACAGCAGACGTTGACAGTGAACGAGTCTAACGTATGTGTAACAGCGGCCTGTCGTTCTACTTGTTTCAGAATGCGAGTTTTGAAGTCACCCGTATTGCTTCGCATCCATGGTCTAGACAAGGGATGAGGGGAGCGGAGGCTGGGCGGTAGGAAACAGTAGTCGGTAGGAAAATGTCTTCCCGAATTTTGACAACGATAACTCCATACTGCATCTGCAGTATCGGAGTATGTACCAGGTCACGTTATCTCCTTCCTTCGACAGGATGGTTGGAGAAACCTGCTACCTTCTAATCCTTCCCTCACCGTAAAACCACAAGGAATTCGTGACTGTATCCATTGTTCCCGGTTTTCCGTTTCTACTGTGTCCAGCCTATCATTAAGTTCGAGCAAATCCATTACCTGTTATTAGTCCCACGAGTTTCATTAGGACAATACATTCACACTGGATTGCAATGTAACCGATAGCACGGTAATGTTTGGTTCAGCCTCCAAGAAACATGCACTCGAAAGTGTCGTTTTAGCTTTTTCTGTATGTTATGATTATTGATACGCAGTCCCTGGATGTGTTCGACATCTTGTGTGCATTGAGTGGAGGCAACTGTCGCATTTCCAGGTGATTCAATAAAGGTGAAGAATTTGAAAAAAAGTATGGTTTTTGGGTGTGGATGGTGAATGCACATACACAGATGGTAAGTGCATGGGTGTTCACAGGTGATAAACAACAGGAAACCCGTAGATGGCAACGAAATTACAGAGATATCTATGCAGGCGTTTTAAATATTCACCTGGAAAATCGCTGATGTGTCGAATTGGAATGCTGAGTTCCACTTAACTACTTCACCAGAGCAGAAAGAAGACGTGTCGCGACATGTGAACCATTTTCTAAATACTCATCAGTATCAAACGGAAAACATGCGTTACATAAATCATACAAATAAAGGCACACATGGTTCAGGCCCGCCTACGAACCCACCAAGTATTACATAATAAGGACCACCGTATCCCCGTACATTGCTTCAACCACCTTTATGCATACAACGACGACTGACTAGTTGGGATGAGCATCGCTTTGCAAAAAGGTCAATAACTTCGGGTTTTCAGTGCGTGCTAGTATCATGGATGAATTAGCTGGGTCAACTTGGTTACTTGCTGCCATGAGGTGCTTGGCAATTGATGACGTGGAATTTCGAGCAGTCGGTTCAACAAGTTGAGGCTGATACGTCGTCAGTTGCTTCAGAAATTTCGGGGGGGGGNGGGGGGGGTATCGGCCATTCGCTGTAATAGTTATCTATCTGGCCTGTCTATGCAAACGTCACTGCAACTGCAAGTGAACTGGTATAAAACGTGGGGGACAAAACAGTTTGGCGAACTACGTTCGTTGGAGTACTTTTTCCGTAGTGGCCTTAACTAAGTACAGCCGTGTAATCGCACATGCTCAAGCTGAAGTATACTTTGGTTCGTGCATGGTACCGTCAGCTAGATGACCCCCTTTAAATGGTACAAACAGGATCGCATCTTCCTTTTGAGCTAATATGCTCCAAGTTGAGCAGCGCGCTACCAGCTGGGCCACAAAACCGCGTCAGAAGCTCATAGATTTCACGCTTGGGCTCATCGCTTGATCACCTGGATTATTTGCAGTCTCCATTTAACACAGGGGGTAGGGCAGGTAGCTGATATCAAATGGGGAATTTCCGAACTGATTGCTGGAAACAGTTGTTGTTGATAGCTCTGGTTCTGTGTTTAGGTATTTGTTTGTTCGCCGACCTTGGCCAGCTCTACGCAAAATCTATACACTGATGATACCATCTCGTTTGGTGATGGAACGATGGCTACATAAAAGCCAGGCTAGGTGGACAACCGAATATCTAAATTTCTGAGCTCTGGGCTTGGTTACGTAGCTTGGCTGGTAGAGTGCTTGCAGCTTATGGGTAGGCTGTTTTTGTTGCCGGTTTGAATCCAACCAAAATCCGGATTCTTTATGATTGAACATTTCTCGTATCAATGTGTGTTATGCTTTGGTTACTGGCTTCTTCCAGTATGGTGGTCGTTTCAATTTTTTAGTGCCGTTGTGAAATCGGAAGCTTTGGCTGCAAGTTATCAGCGACAGTTCGGACAGGCCCACAAAGTTACCTGCCTATTTGATAAGGATGCTCACTAGTAAACCAAACTTACGGGAAGGAATACTGCCTTTCCCGATAAAGAACACTTTGGATTTCTCAACGGATGGTTTCATAAATAGAGACATTGTAAAACAGCCTGATGAGTCTTTATTACGGAACTCACGTCTGCTGTGCATTTCGCCCAATTATCTGTGTAATTCGTGTTTGATGCGGGATGTTTTTTTGTACCAAATATATATTTGGTACAAAAAACATCCATTCCAACCAGTTAGATACCAGTTCCAATCAACAAACACAAAGATAGTCACCATTCTGAATGATTCAAATTTTCTTTTTCCAGAATATACACGGCTGTGTGGCGAAACTTGGTATACAGATGGTCATAGAAAAGGGAAAAGACGCAATCGAAAGAACGTCCGTGCACACACCCATGCGAACAGACATACACAAACAGATAGTGCACCTGCCTTGCAATCACCTGATGCTCGTACTACTCGGTGATACAAAGATAGTGATGATCAGATTACTAAGCTGCTAACATAGGGGATAATTTTACGCAGATAGGCAGCATGCAACACCTAAGGTCAAATCATTGGGATTATTCATATAGGGGAAGAACAACAACAGGCCGAACATTTCTGCAGGAAGATTAGTGATTTGGAGAGGGTTATTGATACGGAGCAAATTACGCAAACTTGGGAGAATTCATATCAGAATTATTTTAAAAATGTGATTTTTTTGTAATGGGTATTCTGATTCAGACATTTTTGAAGTTGAAACCGAGTTTATGTCCGCTCATACGTAAGTGTTTTTAATGTGGCAATTTAATACACACTACAAAATGTAAGTTAGTTGAAACAGACTAAGAGAACGTTTCTGAAAGGCAACACATTGACAGCTTTGAAACTCTGCCCTGTGTGAACATCTTTGGGACAACACGGCTTGACGATACATACCGTCCATGCGGGGTATCAGTCCGGTAAAAATCCTGCAAGTGTTTGGTAATCCGAACTCTCTGATAACTAGTCGTTGGGTCCAAATGCCACATTCATCAGTGGATCATTATATTATTAACACCGCCAGTTGCGCGCTTGCAGGTTTGTTTATGTAGGCGAAAAATGCGAGTTTTTTTAAATTAAAATTAAATTTATCATCAACATTTTAGTGTGTGGCTCAACAACCAAAGTGTACTACTCGGTTCGAATGTGAAATTTTTGTACTTCCGGCGTGGATCTGCAGCTGAGCTGGTATGGGCATGCTGCTTCTGTCGTTGATTCGAATTTAACCGAAGCATATACTTTTCACAGTTGGGTATCTTCTACATAAAAATAAACTGTACCATGATTTCGTTATCATTCGCTTACTTTCTTCAGTGACCACAAATTCGCCTTGGAGAAGTACGTTTATGCCATTCTAGTCAACTTTCAATGGAAAATTTTGGATCTTATGACGTTTCACAAAGTGGGGGTTCATTTCGATTCCAGTACTTCCTGAGTCAGAAAAGAGGTGTTTTCTTACTTAGTACCACCTTGTAACGTCTCACTGATTGGTTATAAATAATCCAATTCACGACTAATTTGTGTTGACAGTGGCCAAAAAGACAGGAAATTTAACTGACCTATCTGAGAGTATCTATTCAAGCAACCGGGCGGTACGAGGCCAAACTACGAAATCGAGCCGATAACTACGTTCATTGCTATAGATTGTGGCTGCTGACAGCACTGACCGGCAATTTGTTCTACTGTCAGTATTGCTATTACTATATCCAGTATTTAAGTTCACTTGAGTCATTAGCCTTCAACTTCCAGGGGTTTGAATATGATAAGGACTGAAAATTCATTTCTCGTGTTGCATAAAGCAGTGTTGATTTGTCCACTTATCTGAACGGCACGGTTATAAAGTATAACATCAGTACCGTAGTGGATACGGGTTGATGTTGTTTGCCGAGCAGTTGCCGCTTTTAATCTCAGCATGCCTGTTTATCGGATGAGTTCACACAAAGAATAAAGCGATCACAATGAAGTGCCGACGTTGAGGTCAATATCAAAAAATTCGATAACTACACATTACTTCTTCGTTTTAGATAATTAGAAAAGAACTATACCATTTACACTTGGAAACTTAAGAGGTGTGACTGCAAAGCTGGTGCTGTATCTGCGATAAAATTCGTAGGTGATCTGAGACTAGAAATATAGAGATGAGTTCATTTAGAAATTGAGTTTACTAAGCTGCAGCTACTATTAATGGTCTTTAAATTGTGGACATTTACTAGACTCAACGCTCGTTATTGTTACTATTTATACTCTCTTAGTGTCACCACGCTATAGGCGCCACTTTCATGATATGCAAATCAGCAGAACCTATGTAGACCGAATTTTCAAGTAGGGTTGCTGGTCAGACCTTTTGTGTGAAGGGCGAATGCATACAGAAGAAATGCTTTACATCTAGCAGTCCACCAAAATGTGTCATATTTGGCTTTCCTGTAGGCGATGTGCCACCTGAACGAACTACTGTCTTTTGATGTAACAATTCCTCATTTGAGGGATGAAACAAATTTCTTGTCAAACCCCATATTACGGAGAAGATGGACTTGGAGTGCATTTAAACAATTCAAAGGTGTGCAAGGCGTTGTAAACGGTGGACTTTCGGTTTGCACTGAAATTACTGGCAATGGTGATGGGAATAAAACCATGAATATCTTCTTAAGAGTTTAAGTTTTGAATCGAAAAATTCATGAAACCGGAGGAGTCCGTGAAGATGGTCAGGAACACGTTTGCCAAAGAGTAACAATCGGGTGAATAGCATACAGGTACAGCTCATGAATTCACTACTGCCGGTACAAACTACCGCGTGCTGGGCTACCGAATCGAGAAAACAGTAGTCTGAGCGACACCCGGTACAAATGTGATAATACAATAAGGACACGCTACGGCTATCAAATCATCATACTTGTTTACTTCGGCTTCTTACAAAGACAGCTTTACAGAACTAAGGTCATACGTACAGAAGCAAAGGGCAGCAAGTCTCCTAGATAGTTCTTATATTCATTTCACCCTTAAGCAATCTTCATGATTGATGTGGCTTAGGCCACCGTTGGCCCTTTGGAATACACTACGAGGAAGTCAATCGGCAGGTACAAATGTATGAAGAACAACAAAACAGAAAAACGTGTATAAGAGCCATTAACCTTACGAGCACGAACTCACAGGTGCCCACACTACTGCTGCACCAGGGAACGATTGCAACCAGCAACGTGGACAGACAAGAATTATTCGACCTAGCAGGCGGTACCTACCCATCTTGCTCAGCAAGATGATCGACACTTCCATAGTTCGTGATCATACCATCTCCTGGCCACCTCGCTGTTTCTTCCAATAGCCATCGGCCGGAATGAAAAATGCGCAGTGAGCCAGATGTTCCATCGGAACACGGAGCACAGGATCCAACCGTCCGAGACCGTGCACATTACTGACCCCGGTTATCAGCCGCGAAACTTCATACGGCCAGACGCATGCCGAACTCTCGCGTTGATAACATAATCAATCCATCTGGTAAAAACTAACAGTAGCCGATTACCGTAAGCCTATGCACATCTCCCATAGCCAAGTTTCTGGCCCACGCAGCAGACGTGGGCACACACATACATGGTAAATCCTCTCTTCAGGTGGCAAATCAATATCCCATCGATTCTGCAGAAGACAAAAATCAGTCAATCCACCACAGACTTTCGATATTTTCATATACAACTTGTCAGAAATATTACAAGCAAACACAACCCGGGTCGTAGGTTTTAAGTGGTCTGCTAGCGATTACAAGGATAGGGTCACCGTCAACTCAATCTTGTTACAAATTGCATCTGTCACTGGATAGCCATATCAGTCATCATGTTCAACAAGGTTTGTATGTTGTCTTCATAAATGAGTAGAGCAATACGCACGATCAATGTCGATCAACCAGTCAACTATTTGAAACACTGCTCCCAGATCCTCTGAACCCCCGGGTGTTTCTTCCGAAGTGGGAAGGGTGAGATCGGATACTCGAATTCAGGAAGGCTCAAGGTAGCTGAGCATAAATGCGCACCTTGCATTTTAAGATATGGCACTAGCAAACGGAAATCTAAAATGGAGACGGCAGTGGAGGACGTGTTGGGTAACTCGACCATAGTTGACCTTTCACAAATACTGTGGTCGTTGGCCGAGAGAGAGGGAGCGCCACTGATATAGTCTCTCACATGGTGAAAGTAAGATCGACACACCGGCGATCAACACAGGTAACCTGTCCGTTCTTCCCCTATCCAGTTCTTAGTTAACCTCAAATACGTACCACCAAAAATATTCTGTTCAAGAAAAACACACTGGATTCAGTTTCATTTGAATTGCATATAATGAACTACCGCATCTATATTTCCTACAATTTTTCATTTGGTATATTGCAATGAACAATCTGGCGTGCGTTCTCTGCATTGTGGAATTTGAAGCTACAATCCAGAAAAGAGATGCATACTTAATTGCACTCAGTTTGGTGATCACCCTTTTAACAGCGTCACTGAACTGAGGGATGTTGCTTGATTTCATCCGCGTTGTGAGGAAAGTGTATGCTTGTTTCAGTCAGAACGCAGAAGAATTTCAGTATGGGTCACTGGCAGGCTGCATGAGACCTGTATTGAGAACAAAACTAAAAGCACAACTTAGTCTAAATCAGTCCCTGATAGGAACAACTCGTTGAAATTATATTTTTCTTGACAACTGAAATAGATACAAAAACCTATGGGGAAACCGCTGTTACCGAAATGTCTTATGGGTATTTTTGAGTTCGTATGATCTGTGAGGGGCTCAAATATCTAAAACCTTTAAATGGATTATTTTGACACCTCATCATGGTTTATGAATTTACCAGTGTAAGAAACAACGAATTGGCCACTTGAATATGTAGAACGCAGATGAGAATGAACCCAGACACACCCTTTTGGGTAACCTTAAGAACATTGTACAGTGGGGCACTCGGACCATTTGGATTGAACCCAACAGTGAATTGTCAACAAAAAGATGCATATGTCGTGGGTTGACCGTTGAGTAGAGTAATTGCAGTCATATTCACAAAAACAGGCTGACCACACGAGGCAGCAACAAAGGTCAGTTGTAGCCTGTTAGGTGTGTTTACAGGCAACAAGTGCATCTGCTTGGGCGGTGGGTACGTTTGAATGGTTCACTGTTCACAACATATCCGTGCGCCCGTGCCTTAGCCGCTGCCTACGTCCGATTGGACTGGGTCATGCGACTTTCCTGGGTGGACATTTAACTTTTAGCTTGTTTACGCTCGCACGTTTACGTCATAGTCCAACGTTCCACCGTACACTGAGGTCTGTCAACTGTGGTTTATCTTTTCTACCATACACTTGCCATTCTTTCTACAGTACACTGTTACTGCCCAAGTGTGCCTAACCTTCACAATACCGGCACAACACTGGCGTCAGGAACAGTGCATCGGTAGTGAATACATTCTTTGCAAACTTTTCGAGACATTTAAGTTCGTCAGGCATACAACCATCAAGGCCAATTGGATTGCGATGGAAGACGCTAAGTTCACGCCAGTAATCGGAACAGGTAACAAGCGATGTTTTGCCAGCTAGAAATTCCGTGTACCACAGTCTATGTAAGTCGATCTTTGAGTGCACTTTATTATAGTAACATGCAGAACTCGACAAGCTCGATAACAACAAAAAGATGAACAGTCACCATATGTTGACACCACAGTAGCCATGAGCAAAAGAATCAACTACATGAAAGATGACTGAGCCAGTTCACAACCGTTAAGGTCAAACAACAGCCGACTCCTTCACGTAGTATTGAAATGAGGTTGGTTGGATTTCATCGAATGAGGCTGATTAAAAAATAGCCTGAGTATTCAGTGTGCGAGCGCACCCCTCTAAATGGGACCGGTCGAGCACAACCAAACAGACACAGGAACAACACAATCGAAGTACGCCTGCCCGATACACAATCCTGAATTCCATCGGCAATCTAAAACTTTTCATTCGGCCTTATGCAGCCTAATTGTAAGAACTTGTGTGTTAACTCCACTATACAAGAAGCAAGTTAGATCAGTGACTTACAAGTAGTTTGATAGGGCGCGCATTTCTTATCAACCTTGGCAAATACCGTGTTGCAGGAAACCATTTTTTCCGTCCAAAACCGCCCCCTTCCTCGAGAAAACGACCTTATCTAATCACAATAATCGGAGATGTCGTGAACATTCGAAAGATAAACTTTCCTATTTTCTACCTGTTTGGTCTCTATTCCGCCATACTCATTGGTGGCCTAGTAACCTTAGCCATCTTTTTGATGTCTGTCCTTCGGTTTTCCGGTTCAAGAACGTTGGTAGGTCACTGTTCACCCTATAAATACCATGCAATTTCCTTTGTCGCACACGTTGTTGGGGCGGAACAAAGTCGCTTTTTGCATGTCTTGGGGGCAATTAACGGGGACCGCCGCGTTATTCTCGGGAACAAGATTTGTCGTGTTAATTAGATCAACCGTCTTATTATACCATGGACGAACCAACACACTGAGTCAAAGGTTAACAACATACCATAAATGAAGATAGCAGTTTTTTAGTACAGGTCCGAAATTTTCCGATTCGTCACAATCTGCCTAGACATACTGCGGCAGCATTCGACTTTAAGGGAATGTTGGAAAGTCAACATATAGCATGGGTAGCTAGGTTAATTAAAAAAAGCTCAAGACAACACGTGCTACTTATTCAACGTTAGTCATATTAGTGTTTTCAGCACGGGGATCGTTCAGTGGAGAGACCTGAACGTAACGTGGACAAAATGCGTGCATTTCACAATGAATGTCTTCTTGATAAACGTAATAAACGGAATCCAGTGTTTCAAATTTATGGTGAACAACTTTATCATAGCCGTACCAAAAATGGTTGTGGTAAAACCAGTACTGTTCAAGATAGTATTTTGTGAGGGAAGCAGTGGGATGATCTTCAATTTCGTCTCCGGGTTTCGATTTACCGATGTGAGCGCTTTTGACAAATGATTCACGGGCAACATGGTTAGTACAATCCAAATAGTTTTTTGAACTGTAGGTTCTAACATTTCTGTCTAATTGTCAAGTTGGTAGTTCCTTGAGATGTACAACTAAGGTGAGATTTCAACTCTTTATACTGGCCACGCCAAAACTTGGATTTCACAAAGTCAGACTTGATGCCATCTTGTGTTTGGTGACAGTATGATCGTACTGTTTTGCCGAAAGATAGCAATTCCATTTGTGGTGGAAAGTACAGCAGCAACACTCTAATACACTAGTGCACCTATCCAGGATCCCCAGTTTACTGAAATGAGTCACTCAAATATCACCAGCCTTACGGTTGAAACATAATTCGTCCTTTTGAAGGTCATGTTAATAGATATTGTATGGTTCTGGCCCACTTGCAATTTCTAATCTCCACCAAGCGTCACAATATCCATCTGAGGTGTCCAGAAAGCAAAATATGCGCCAGAAGCACGCACCGTTTAGTTCGACTGATTCAGCAGCAAGGTTAGAGTGAATCAGAGTCCAGTGGTGAATTTTGGAAGCGTTTAATGCAGCTATCGAATTAACTCCCGAAGCACTCTGAAGTTCCGTGGATTGCGGTGGGATATTGCCACGTTCTTTACGTTCATCTAAAAGTACGCTGTTTCGTTTTCTTTATCTAATGTGATGTATAAGAGAAATAAATGAACAAGTCCGTGTGACAGTTACGGCAGTACAATGACCGACGGTACACTTAAAAGAATTCGCTTAGGCGCTGAAAAGCTACATCAATCTGTCTAGGTCAGGTTGCCACTTTATGGCTGTTACTTGTTGGTCGATAACCAAATGATTATTACCCAACCACAATCAGTTATGTGAACTTTCTGGAGGACATGATTTCAAGGCCATTGGTAAAAGTACACAGCATACGGGAGATGTGACCGTTCAACAGACACACCCACAGTGTGTCCTTACAATTGCGATCCGATCATTTTTAAAGCGATTGGGAATGAAATGTTTTGAAGTAAAATGACGGAATATTCAGTCCTCAGATGAATGACTTCGTGTGGCGAGCGGAGGGTGCAAAACGTCAACTCTCAAAAGAACTCCAGAAATATAGTGTCTTTATAGATTTGTTACGTTATGTGATCATCTAAACTGTGCATTATTATGAAGCATTACTGTAACGTTTTACGGCACCAATTTTTGAAACAACTCATGGCGAGTTTCGTTCATTTGAAATTCGTAAGTGAAAATAGCCGGACACCGATTCTAACTGACGAAGTCCCCGTCAGTTACCAGGTACTTAACCAACAGATCACCGGTCCGTATGAACACCACTCAGTCGTTCTGTTATTATCAGATAGTAACTTGGCCCATAACACGAAGATTCGAGTCTCTTCTTGGCAAAGTTTACCATCTGACTTCGAAAAAGAGACGAAACTGATCGCACGGTGTTGATTCGAAGGAGGACATAATCAGACATTGCATGATTGCTCATTCTTGCCCTTGGGGCTGCGGTCAGTGCACGATTGACAACCTACTCTGGGTTGTGCTCACCCACACTGACATAGTTTGAACAATTTGCAAACCAATAACGACGGAATGATGGTTAAGAATTAGTGCTGGCTTGCTAGTGAGAAACGTAGTCTGAAACACATAGCTACGTGATTGTTCTGAAACCTAACCAAGAGGTGTTTGAAAAATGTGGCGGACCCTGTCCAGTGAAGTACTGACATACAATTGAAAGAAATTCCAAGTATAAACAAAGCGTATCGCAGAGTAACATTTGAACGTGTGAAAGTGACTGAGCCCACAGACTTGTACGTTGCTCCGTTCTGATTCAACGGTACTTCTGTATGGGTACAGAGAGCCAGAGAAACGAATATGGACCGACGCGTTTATAAAAATAAAGGGTAAACAGTTTAACGAAAAAAGAAATGCATAAGGAAAATACGGTATACTTCAAAGGCTTTGAGAGGGATCAGCTCATGGTTTGGGAATATTGATTTATTTCGTGTATAAAAAAGCACTGGATTTAATTAAAACAAATGACACGGGACTGTGTGGAAAGAAATAGGCCCACTAAATTAATTAATTATTTTGAAAAACCCGAAAAAGGAAGGCCCGCTGATCACAAATTGAGTAGACAAAAGTGGATGAAAGCATGAACATATTTACAAAAGCCGACAAAATGTGGTGCCATCCAATTAGGGTAGTCCAGATGTTATTGTCATTTTATTGCAAAGGGCTCAGTCCAATAACGATAGCGATGACAAAGCTATGTTGTAATCACGCACGAAACACTCCAGGTCTTATGTTCAGATGTCACCTTGTTTGGTAATGAAACGTTTGCAAACGAAATACTAAGCTCAGCGAAAAAAGCGAACATCCGGACCAAAAATCCGAACTATTAACCCCATCACTGTTTACAACAATCATAAGTTTGAATTATTTCTGGCGGAGCATCAATACATCGGGAATGAAGCGTATTTCGCTGACACCTTATCAAGTGAATGACCTACAACAGCTTTGAGGAATAGACAAACTAATATAAGTAAAGCGAATTTTGTCCGGAATAAAAAGCTGACATTACAGAAGGAATACGAACCAAACAGCTCGTGTATAGCATGAACAGGAAAATGTCGATGCTTACTTCATTGCGAAACTAGATAAAATGGAGCGGCGCCCACACTGACAGTTACATAGACTTTCTTAACAGGATAATTGTCACTGGAGGATGCGAAGTTACACTGTTTACTCTTAGGATCACGTAACTCTGCTGTGATGAATGAAAACCATAGAACTTCGGTGATCCTGCCATGAGTAGACCTCTTGAAACATACAGGTGGCATCCAATCTCAATTTTCCAGCCGATTACACGCCCTCCGACCGTCCATTACCTGGACAATGACTCGGCCAGCATGTAGTAGTCACAACTAGGAGATTATCCACGCGGCACTGCACTTCTCGAATTAATACTTTTCGTGACATTATACCAAAGTATCAAACCGAAGAGCATCAAACACGATGCGATATTTCACAACTTTCAGAAAAACTGGGCGTGAGCAACTTTCTTATTGGACCTCATCAACAGTGCAAACCCTTACTACGACCAGGAGTTGAACGATGACCCACGCTCTTGTGAGGTAGCCGTGTTGGCCATTGTGTCATCCTACCCCCAAATAGGTGCAGCCGAATTATCAGGTCCAAAAGCTCAGCCACATCCGACTGTGAGTAGTACTCAAATTGCCCGGGGGCCTTGAGAGGAAACGCAGTAACCGTTTTATTGACTCCAATCCAGTACCACGAGCAGGCGAGTGTTTAAATCTGATTAGTCTATGGTGTCCAACGTGGAGTCAACGACACAGTGGCCGAATGTGAATCGTTTTGCACGTGATACTTATCAAAGAGTGATTATTCCACAGCATTTACTGACGAGGCGATATTTTGTCTGAATCGATTTGTACAGAAGCCCCATTTTTGGCACAGCAATAATCTCATCGGTTTGCACCAATCAGACGTCAACACGGTCTAAAGCTTATGGTTTGGGTAGGGATTGTTGGAACACGGATTATCCGGCTCTTGTTTTTATTTATAAAAACGTTACAAGCGAAATCTCTATTCGCATAATCATTTACAAACCAAGCCATTTCCATCTTCAAATGTTGCAGCAGAATGTTGTACGCATGCTAGAGTAACAGAGACTACTTGATCGTTTGGCCTCAGTAGGATGGCACAACCACACTACGCGACATATGAACGAGAATACTCGGATGAAACATTCGTGTGACGATGGATCGGTCGCGGTGGTCTAAGGGAGTGGTTCCCACGGTCGCCAGATAGTACTCCACTGAATTTTAAAAAAATGGTCATAATCTTGGAATAGAATGGAATCTCTGAGGCCACTTTGTAACGTGTACTGTCATTGTGCCTAGGGAGAATTCTTTTGTGTAAGCAAAATCGCGGGGAAAATTTCGAGTATCCGTTGTGAATTTATGGTCTGTATACTGACACACCGTCCTCTTTTTACCTTGACTTGACTGTCAGTAGAACAGTATGTCTGTGGCGGAGTTGCGTACTCCGCAAATTACTCTCATTAAGACACCGGTTTTGCTCACATTAGGCCATCACTCACAGGCACGGGTTAACCTGACGTAATATGTGAAAAAATTGTTGAGGATGAAACTGTCGGGGGCACAGCATTTATTCCATCGGAGAGATGTAACAGGTTCTGGCTAACAGTGTCCAGTAATATCTTTATGATGCGTGTGGTGCACCTGTAAAGTACAAAAAATGGTTTTAATATCGGTAGTTTTTTCTCAAAAGGATACACTGATCGCGGTCCACCAGTGTGATTTGTTTTCGGCATGATAGTTACTCTGGTCCCGTTTACGCACCGAATCTTCCAAGACAGTGCAGGTTTCCAGAAAACAAGCACCCCAGTTTGAACAATATTTCTGAACGACCTGTGCACGGCGATCTCGGTAACGCGACAAGTTGCCTTCATGGATAAAATAGTCAGATAGGACAGGATGACTATAAGCGGAACGACACGGCTCGGTGACTAGGCCAAAAACGACGCGTTTTCACAGTATGGCAATAATGCGTCACGACAGAGTCCAAAGATGGCACGATAAATCCAAAAACATAACACCAAGTTTCCCGGACCTAACGGAAAATTGTTAGGTTTTGATCAGTCGTTTAGTGATTTGTAAAGCTGCTTCGTTGATGAATGGAGCTTTTTATTATTAGTCGTCTGGTGAGAAACTATCGGGATGGCATAAATCGTTACGGAAATATCGTACTCTCAATTTGTTCACTGACACTTACTGATGCATGCTGATTCCCAGTACAACATTGCTCTCCAGGCGCTGAGTCGGTTACAGAGTCATGTGTGAACATCCAGGTGTTATCGACCATGGACCGTGGTGGCCAAAACACTGGGCCGAGCGACTGGAAATGTGCGTACATCCATCCCCCGGTCACAGTCAGCCTATTTGGCTGCTCAATGTCCTACTGTAGGTGTATTCGAATTCTTCGGAGACCGAATGCAACTTGGTTCAACAAGGATTTCATGTTGAATCCATAGTGGGCAGTGCTCAGAATCTGCGTGTCACTTTACTCAGCAGCCGGCTGTCACATGCTAAAATCGACTTACGTGCTTCCGTGTCAATCTGCCCACAGTGTTGCTTGCGTTTTCTCATCAGTGGAATCACCGCATATTTTGGTTACATACTTATAATGCTTCAGATAATTCAGGGTTTCCGTAGGGTCAGGAAAACCTGCTTCCTGTATGGAGTGAAGTATGCTGGGAGAAATGGTGAAAGGTTGTCTGATTGGATTCGAAAATCGTACTTTGCCAGGCCAGTAAATCCACCCACTATTCGAACGAACAACTCACACAGCTGGATAATCTTCCCCGACCTTCGCCCAATCAATGAGGACTTCGCCTCTGTGTCAACCAAACACTATTTCAAGCTTCCATTCAGCTTCAATCCGAACTGTCGCCTTATCGATCACACCTAATAACAGACTTCCATACCCGAGCAACAGACAATCAGTAAATCGTTTATGTACAGTTCTTTCTTTCTTGGAGAGCAAAATCCTTATCGGTGTCGAAGTCTTTCGCGTTTGTAGCACAGGTTGTTACGAATTTCATCCATCTTTTCTACCTCTCAAGTTGCCACATCCTGAACTGGCTTCTCAACTGCGGTTCGAAGGAAATTTGTTTCATTTGGATCGTTTGTTTTCAACTTGAAGACCACCAGGAAGATTTTCGTCAGCAACAGACGAGCTGCGTCAGTTAGTTCCACAAAAATCCTTGGGCGTACAAAGACAGCAACACGGAGTTGTTGCCGAACTGCTGGTGACATCCTACTATGAGCTGATTGATCAGCATGCGTTGTTCCGAACCCTTGTGTAATTCCGACAAGGCTCCCAACAACACTGCCCCCAGTAGTGGCACGCTGTAGACGAGAGCGTCTTTTCCGAGTAGAGTCGGACGTCCAGGAACCTTCGCATTGTCTCCTGGCAATCTGCAAGGCTACCGAGCTCGGCGAATAACGGCCTCTTCGCGACAACCTACTTTAGCTTCGCAGAGACCCTTCGCCCATTCGTTGTTGAGTCCGACTACCTTAGTGACTTTCTTGCAATCTCGCAGGAAGCTCCGGACGTCCTCATCGTCGAGCGGCTTGGGTCACGAAACCTTCATCCCCAACACTTGTCACAGCACCAACTTTTCTGAGCCAAGAGCACAAGTGGCACGGAGAATATTAATCCGGGAACCCGACACAACACCATGAACGTAAGCACTCACTAGCATACAGTAATAGGCCCGGCATGGCATAGTCGCCAGTGACAAGTTTATGCGTGGAAAACGCCATTTCCTGTCAGAGCACACCTTATTGTTTTCTGTGCTTCCCATCCGGTTACTCCAAAACCCAAACATCTGTCTGACTACTCGAGAGTAGTATGGTGTGGTGTTTCATCCTCACTAAGGCAGTAGCAAGTGCTTGTCATGATCCAAGTGAGCAGGCAGTTCAGACTGTGACGAGCTCAGCTAGTTCACATACAAACAACACAAGCCCTATGCAATCCACGTTGCAATTACTCCGTCCACAAACACATGAGTGAACCAAGGAGGAGTAGATAACAACATTCCTTTTGTAATTCAACTGTCATCGAAAAGCCTGCGTTCAACCCCCTAGGATATTACTGAATAATACCGGATGATCTGCGCCATTGACACACAACTGAACAGTCACATGCAAACGCTCAGCCGCATTCGCTTGTGAGTAATGCTCTGATTCCCCGATCAAGGGTCCATATGTATCTTTCGTAAGAATGGGTCCAATTTCTAAGCGCGCGCATCCATTGTAAACCTAGCTTTTAATAGATAAATGCACGTCTTTGCGACGCTACAACTGACGACGGCTCTCGAATGTACCACGCGCTGTCGCTATCCTCGTGGACACACCATCAGCATACTACAAGGTGGTGAGATGGTACCACCCAGGTAGATGAAGTGATCAATAGCCCCGAGCGGCCTGTCCGCATTGACAAAGATAAGGTCAGTGGTAGCCCAATCTTGTAACAATACGTTACAATTTGAAGGTGCAAAGGGCATACCACACAAATCAGCCATATCGTTGAGCTGATTCAACATGATCTGCACACTCTGCGGAACAAAATAAGGCAGGGTCGTTCACACACTCAACTTGCTATTTGGCAAAAGATCCATTCCGAGATCCTCAAAGCATCCGAATGTCCTTTTCAGAATGTCATTTATCACAAAATTGGAAAGGAGACAGATCAGACACCTTTACTGGACGTCACTTGCAGTGAAGAACGCTCGAGAGAGATGCCCATTAATGCACACTCTGCATTCAGATTGGGAATATGGTGAATTCAGCAGACCGATATATATCGTTGGGACTGGTATACGCGTCAATGCCGCCTCTGTGCCCCACGCTCGTGCCAAGGCTCAAGGTGCGTTCTGAGTGGCCGCACCTTCAACGACTAACGGTTCACGCACTTAAAAATGACGCTACCACTGATAAATGTGGCTATACAGTATGTACTTGTAATTGACCGTAAGGCTTACTGCTGATTGAACCCGAATAGAGATACAACAGGACTCCCTTGTGATGGACAGAGCCCCAGAGAGCACGTGGGGCAACCGAAACAAAACTAGCCTTTGAGTTCAAAAATACCACGACCGTTGGTTTTAAAAATGAATACCGGCGTTCCAGTGCAGCAATACATGGTAGTCGATGTGGAGAAGGCAAAAACATGGTAATTATAGAGAAATGACATATCTGTAATAAGTCAATAGGCAGGTAGGTTGATTACGAGGAGATTCAAAAACGGTAGTAAGGGTAGATTAAAATATATTGAATTGCACAGTGTCAATCTAACATTATTGTTTCAGGAGAAACTCATATTGGGAAGGATCAAATGTATCTTCAACTTCTTCTTGCAATACAAGCCTTGAGCGAGGTGCTCTTCTGAGAAGACGTTTTTGTCTTTCTTCTGGGGAACACTCATCCAAATTTAAAGGCAGCTGAACAAAAACCAGACGAAATATCTAGATTATAAACATGCCACATACTCAAAAATAGCAGAGAGTGAAACCCTCTCCTGCTAAGGAACAATTATAAATACCATTTAAAGTACAAGGATTACGGGTAATCAAATTCAGCTTTCCTATTTGATGAATAACAGGAAAGGTGACTGGTAGCGACAATCGATTGGTATGTTCATCTAACAAGGACGACATCGATAGATCAAAACGCTCAGAACGGAGTTAACTAAAAAAGAAGTTGAAAAATGAACGGTGATAAAGCTAACTTATTTTTTGTCATGATTAAAAGTACTTACAAAATAATCGGAGTGTCTGCACCGATATGACAACTGTAATCTGATTGACGGGTCTCACATGAGGATCACCGCAGGTTTACTATAAATGCTATCAACAGCTGTATCTCAACGGTTGATACTGGTGCTCAACTGCCACACAACCGAGCGAAAGGAAAAAAGGCCGTAGTTTAAACCAAAAAAGAGTAATAACGGGACCTAAAATACGAATACACACATAATCAACATCACAGTGTTACGCATCGCAGACAAATAGTCTAGTGGCAAGTAGATTCCTCATAGCAGGCTTCACCAATTAAACTTATCTCTGTCAATCCAGTCAAGGAATGATCAAATTTAAATCGACCCACAGCCGTTAACGTAACGGCAACTGCTATCATTTCCTTATACTCATTCATTGATCACCCACCATGAACCTTACGCTATTCGTTTGTGGTATTAACATAAAATGCTCGGCGTTGGAGACGACTGACTGATGCCCTTAGAATATGGTTTGACTACTTTAATCAAAGAATCCTAAGACTACGCAATTTAAATTCAGTCAACCTGAATCAGACTAAAATTTCAACGAGCTAAGATGCACAAGGCGTTGGTGAACGATGAATTGCAATATGGTGTGATTCGAAATTCTAAAACTGATAGAAGCATTTTCTTGCACTTATTGGTATTGGTGTTCAGTATTTAGTGGATATGTGTCACAGTCGACGGTGATGTGAGAGAACAGAACTTCACGAATCATTAAAGTCTAGCTGGATTTTGATAACATGAACAACTTGTGAAATGATGTTACCCACGCCTTCTATCAAAAGACAGGAGGTATAACGCGAGTAATTGCGGTGTAGTTAGGCGGCTGATGAACTTGACCACTCCGTGTCTATGATGTTTGTACGCTATCTCGTTTTAAGTCGTTGTCTATGGAGCATCGTTCGCACGTCACGGGGAGACTGGACCTTGACGTGGTGTGACGGCTAAACTGGACAGAGTTACTCATACCAGGCAGGCCAACAGGTAGAGGTCTGACAAACCACAGTCTCCTGGTCCTCCAGGTTGGGGGTTGGAAGATGGTTGGCATCTCTTCCTGAAAAACGTACCACTTCTGGTACACCGCCACCCA